>RAKG01000057.1:0-258179 GCA_009802275.1 Neurospora sp. CHS-2018a
AGATAAAAACATAAAAAAAAATTTTAAAAAGATAAAAAAAAAGATAAAAACATAAAGAAATAAAAAAAAAAAAAAAAAAATTTGAATTAAAAAAAAAAATTATAAAAAATTTTTTAATAAAAATTTTTTAAAAAAAATACCCTAAAATATATATATAAATGAAATAATTTAAAAAGATATTTTTTTTTCTTTTTAAATTTATATTTTTAAAAAAATAAAGAACTTTAAAGTATTATTAAAAATATAAATTCTTAAGCGCTTCACTGTCTTCGTTGGGCAATTTAAGCTCCGCCCAAGGAAGGACTATTTTACTATTAAAAGCCGACAACCTCTTTTAAATACCGTAAGTATAGCGAAGGACCGGTAAAGAGTCTCCATTATCGTCGTTATTATTATTATTTTCGTCTTCGATTTACGTAACTTCCTCGTCGTTACTGTTTTCTTTAAATAAGGCGGGGTCAACTAATAATTTAAATAGAGTAATTACGTTCGAACCGTTAATACCTTAATTACCTTCGAAAACGCACTCTATAAGGTCGAGGTAGGGGAGGACGGTATATTTAAATTAGGAAGTCTTAAAATATTTTTATAAAATATTCCTTTATTAATATATCCCTTCCTAAACGAATATCCTTAATAAATTAATAGTAATTAAATTATCCTAAACGTTAAATAATATTATAATTACGCCCGTATTATTATTATAACCGAACCCCGACTATAAACGGATAAATTCTTAGAGCTACTACTTTATTTTAAAAGTCTTATACTTATTACGGATTTATATAATAATAAAGGTAGTACTTTTCGTAGCGAATTCCCGTATAATAAGTTAATACGTAGCTTCCTTAAAATTATTCTACAATACGCTACTGTTAATAATAATTTAAATAAGAATTTCGAAGGCGATTTATTTTTAGGCCGAAGTCTATCGAATCTTTAGGACGCTAATTTTACCTTTACCCTTTTTACTAGAAGTAAAGGGGGTAGAAAATTAAATAGACGAGGGCCTAATTTAGCTAGTACTAGCGATATTCGATTAAATAAAAAATTAGGAGGTATTAGAGGAGGAAGTATTGTCACGGGGCGCGAGCAAGCATTAAGCTAAGACTTTAATTATTATGCGAGGAATAGGAAGAGAATCCTATATACGTACGAGAACTATATAGGGTATAGGGCAGTGGGTCTATAACCCACTAGAGCCACTATATTATATAATAGTAGTCCGTGCCCAGATTACTAAATATACTATAGCCAAACAACTATATTTAGCTGGCTGTACTAATGTAATATATATATATATATATTTATATATAGGAATAGGGTAATAATACTTATAATATTACCCCCTCTTAAAATAAGGCCCCCGCGGCCGAAAAATACTATTTTATATTATTATTACTATTATTATTATTAAAATAGGCCTCCTTTTAATTCCCGTAGGTACGTCTAACTAAGGGCTACGAACCTATATACTAAGACGGGAGGCTACTTAACGCTTAGATTCCTATTTAGGAGCCAAATATTAGCTAAAATATTATTAAATATAACCCTTCTACCGAGACGTCTATTATTACGTTTAAAAACCCTCCTATACTTTATAAATTACTCTAATCGTACTATATAACCTCCTTTCGCTACCTCTACTATTACTAGCCCTATAAGGGGTACTATAAAGACGTTCGTAGTATAGCGGTTTACGTAGACGTACGTAGCCGTTACTAATATAAATAGTATAGAAACCTTCTATTCGATTCCTATTTGTAATTACCGTTTTTATATTAATTCTAACTTTTTAATCCTAAAGATTGTACTAATTCTAATTCTCTAATTTTGTCCGTCTAGGGTAATTATTCGGGGGAACCTACCTATAAAAAATCCTATAGTAATAGTAGAGTGAGAAATTAAAGCGTAATTAAGACGGGCTATCCTTCGGAATAGGTTTAAAATATTTTGCGTTCTAGAAACTTCGGGTAAGGCGTACTTTATAAATTTTAAACTCTTCTTTTTACTAATTTCTTATTTATTATTTAATTTTACGCTTCGCTATACTAGTTTATCCGGAGCCGGAGCCGGTACTAGTAATAGGATCCCTAATAACGCCGGAGAGTTCTCGGGAGTTAGGGAGTTCTTAGCCTTCTATTATATTTTAAACCCTATTTTAAAAATAGGGTAAGGGAGGCCTAATTCCGGGCGACTATCGTAAAGCTTCTAAATTAATTCTTTATAACTTTCTAAATTAGCTACCGGTTACTAATTAAGGGGATAGTAAATTTATTTTACTTAATAATACTAATTACCCTCAACCTTTTTATAGTTTAATAATACCTTAAACTCTTAGCGTCGCTCCTTTACGAAATTGTCCGTTCTAATAACTATTATTCCTTTATTTGCTCTTATATTTATAATTAATTTAAATTGCCCTAATAGGCCTTCCTCGTAAAGTTTAATTCGAAATACGTTAATAATATAAATAATTTTTATATTTATTAGTAGTAATAATTCTAATAAATAAGAATCCGCTTTTATTATTCGGAAAGGACCCTCGAATTTTAATAATAATTTCGCTATTAGCCGACTTATAGTGTAATTCTCTATATTAAGTATTATTATATTACTTAATTTATATTTAAAGGCGTCCGTCCTCTTTATATTAGCTACTACTTCGTACCGGTTTTACGCTTATTATAATAAAGCGATAAGTTTGTTTTAGATTGCCCTAAACCTTTTTACGATTTCGTTTACTTTAAAGATCTATTTTTATTACTCTAATAATATATTTAAAGGTAGTAATTTCGTAGGCTCTATCCTTATTCGAGGGTAAAACCTATAATTAGCGAAAAATGGTAATATTTCCGTAATTACTGATTATAGGTTATTCCTTTAAAATTCGGCTAATATTAATTAATTTACTTAATCGTTTTAAACCTAATTAATGAAAGTACGTAAGTATTATTCTATTTCCGTATTAATCTTCTCCGTCTAATTATTAATTTATTTATAGTATAATATTAATAATTTTAATTTAATATTTAATTTATTAAATAATTGTTTTTAGAAAGTAGATACGAATTATATACCTTTATTCGAAATAATAGTATCCGGCAGGCTATATAATGTATAAATATAATTAATAAACTTCTCTACTAACTCCTTTATCGTTAGACCTTTATAAAGTATAAAATACTGTATTTTTATTAATTTATTTATTATTACTATAATGTATTAATAAATTACGCCCTTTCTATTCCGTATTAATTTAAATAATAGTATTATATAATTTACGGATATATCCCGCTAAAGAATATTAAGTAGTAGTAACGGTTTTAGAAAACTTGCCGGTACTGTCCTTAATAATTTAGTTTTTAAATACGAGAAGTACCTTTTATAATAAATATTTACGGCTATAATTAAACCCGGCTATTAGTACGTACGATTTATTATATTTAAAATCTTATCCCTACTTAGGTAGCCACTTAATATTAACGTATAAATTCTATAAATTAATTCTAATTAGGCTTTCTTATTATTAGGAGGTATAATAACCCTATTTTTAAATATAATTTTATTATTAACGAAGTAGTATTTAATAAACGGAATACGTATAACCTTCTTTAAATACTTTAATTAGTAGTTACTATTCTTAATAGCTATTGTAATATCGGTTATTATTAATGAATTATTATAGGATTTTAAAATTAGGTTATTAGTATAAATGCCGGCGCCGGTATCCTCCCTATTTTCGTCCTCGCTATCGTAGCCTTCTCCTTCCCTTTTTAGGGTATAAATTACTAATAATTCGCCTATATCTAATATAACATTAATATAGAATTCCCCTCCTTTGCCTTCTATATTTATAATATCCCCGAAAGATTTATTAAAGCGGTTTAAATCGATTAATAGTTTCTTCTTAACCTATAATCTATTATTCGTCGTATCCTTAGGAATATATTCTAACTTCTTATTTAAGGCGTCCGGTCGTACGTTTATTAACTCCGGCCTATATTTAATTGTAAAATTGAATTATAATAAGAATTCTAATTAATATATATATTATAGCGTAAACTTCTTCGTAATATTAAAAGTCTTCAAATTTTTATAATTTATAATAATTTCGAAAGGTTGCGTAGAACCCTCGAATTCTAACCTCTATTCCTTTAGCGCCTTTATTACGGCTAAGAATTCCTTATTATAAATATCGTAATTATATTTAGTTACTATATATTTAGCGGAGAAATAGGCTACCGGGTAGAATTCTCTGTCGTCGTATATTTATAATAGGGTACCGCCTAAAAATTAATCCGAAGCGTTAATTTCGATTACTATTAATTTCTCTTAATTATAAATTTTTAATATAGGAGCCGTTATAAATACGAATTTTAAGGCTTCGAATACTTAATTATATTTATTATCCTAATACTAATCTACAATCTTCTTCGTAAATTCGTATAGAAGTTTAACTATAGAAGAAAATTTAATAATAAATCGTTAATAGAAGTTCGCGAAACTTAAGAACCGTTATAATTACCGTCTAAATATCGGCGCTTTTTAATAGGTAATAGCTTTTATTTTCTTTTAATTTATTTTAATACTTCCTAATATAATAATTAAGCTTAGATACTTCGTACGTTGGATATAGAATTTATATTTATTAATATCGATTTATAGCTTAGCGTCGATAAATTATTATAATACCTCCCTAATATATTTAATATAATCTTTATATATTTTTAAGAAGATTAAAATATTATTAAAATATATTATAATATATATATTTAAAATATTATATAATACGTCGTTAATAAAATTCTAGAAGGAGGCTAATACTCTTAATAAACCGAATAAATATATTAGAAATTCGTATAATTTAAACTTCGTAATAAAGGCCGTTAATTATTTGTAACCCTCTACTATACGTAATCTATTGAATACTATAATAATATCTACTTTTATAAACTATTTCGCTTTGTAAATAGCGTCTAGAATTTCCTTAATTAATAGTAATAAGTAACGATTCTTTAAAAAAATATTATTAATACCTTTATAATTAACGCAAATCCTTATACCACCGCCTAATTTACGTATAAATAGTATTAGGGAAGCGACGTCGGACGTTAAGGGTCGGATAAATCCCTTTACGAAATTATTATTAAACTATTATTTAATAACTTTAAATTCCTAAGGTAATATAGGCCTTACCTTCAAATATAGTAGTTTATTACTTAGTATTAACTTAATCTTATAATTATAAGACTTGTACTCTAATATTACATTTATATCTAAGGGGTTAATTACTTTAAATAAATCCTTATACTTATTAAGGAAATGGGCCTTAACCTCTTTAGGGGTATATTTTAATTTGGTAAACTTTTCTATAAATTTCTATATATCTTCTTCGGTAATATTATAAATACAATTAATATTAGTTAATAGCGTTAATTTTCGCTCCTTTAGAGGCTTAAGAGCCTCGTCGACTTCCTTTAAATTATAAACCCGGTTTACGAACGCTTAAGTAATTTCTCCTAATTTAAAGGACGTAGTTAAGACCTATTCTCCTACGGCCTCTACCTTATAAATATCGATAAAGGCGTAGATTTTAAAATCTTCGAAATACTTTTTATAGGGCTCGCCTTTCCCTTATATAATATTTCGCTAAATATCCTTTAATAAAATAGGTATAAAAATATATAATTTGTTTTTTTAGGACTTTTAAAGTTTTGCTTATATAATTGAATTAATATAGACGCTTTTTATACGTATTATAATTATAAAAATCTCGGTGTTAATTAGTTTAAAGTTTTTTAAATTAAGGGGGCCTATCTCCGGGCTTATTAATTCGAATTAATAAAGGTAGGCGTATTTAATCCGCTCCGGTTTCGCTATAGTCTATATTCTATAGCTTCCTTTAATTTCTATTATTACTCTAACTTTACTAGGCTTCCGTTCTAATTTAAAGGGTTCGTTAAAGTTCGTAGTTATTTTTAACTATAAGGGCGCTTTTATTATTATACTTTAATTTCCCTTCGGTACCTCTATAGGGTAATTAAATACCTAATTTATTATTACTTAATTTATTATTACCGGCTAAGGCTTCTTTAAATTAATAATTAACCGTCGTTTTATTGCTTTAACTACTCTCCTTTCCTTGTCCGGGGGCGAATTAATTGTCGGCCCCGGGGTCGGAATTAGAAATTCTAATTCTAAGGTTAGGAGTTCTAATTCCGGTTCTAGTAATAGTATTATTATAATTTTAATAACTTCAATTCTATCGATATAATTCTTAATATATTCCTTATTTTAAGTAACTTTATTAATTACTTAATTAACGTTTAAATTATATAATTATAATTATAGTTAGCCTAAAATAATACGGTGTTCTTACGCTAGGTCTGCTACGAATAATTTAATTATTTCTTTATAGTAACCGATTTATATAGTCGTTTCTACGTAATATTCGACCTATTCTTTAAAGCCGCCATTTACTAAATATAGAAGTTATACTTTATTAAATTAATATAGTTGAAAGTATATTTTCTTTACGAATATTCTATTAATAAAGGCCTTCCCTATATAATTAGAATCGATTAAAAATATATAATTAATTTTATTATTACGCTAAGGATACTAAAGGTAAATAAATAAGAGGGTAGTATTCTATTTATAAATATTTAAGCTTTCTATAAATAAAGGTTCACCTTTCTAATAAATAAGAGCCTACTAAATATTTATATTCTTAATAGAATTACCTATAATTTCCTCCTTCCTCTAACTCCTATTAAACCCTCGAATACGTTTTAATCCGAAGGCTCGCTATTTCCCTATCCCTATTAAATAATAACTTTAAGAGTAGCCGTTTCGGTAATCTCCTTCGGAATTACAGTATTAATTATAAACCTAATTTACTACTTACCGGTACCGCTACTAATTTAAGCTCTTTTATTACTACCGCCGCCTCCGTTCTTATTAGCGTTAATAATTTTAGGTTTATTACTGTAATTAATTTAATTGTAGTATTTACGGGCTTAGTAGCCTAATTTACTATACTTAATATACTATTTAGTTATAAAACGAATTTAAATAACCTCCTAATCGATTTTATTAATTTTTAAGCAGTCGATATCTATAGTATCTAAGTCCTTCGGTTTATTACTGCTACTACTATTACTATTATTCTAATTGCTACCGTTATAGAAAGTAACGTCGTTAAAAGATTTAAATAAATTACAGTATAATTTCGCTTAATCGTTCTAATTATTATAGTTAAAGGTATTATATTAATAAGATATCGTAGTACAGAAGTCCTTATTAACTTTATCCTTCAATATACGAATTTTCGTAGTCGTATTATAACCGTACCTATTTACTAATATAATAAATTACACTTCGAAATTACTAAAATTCGAGAATTTACCGTTCTACTTCAATTACGTTATAATTTTCTCGGAAATAGCGATTACGTTGCCCTATTAGAAGCGGGAGGTTAAATAGTTTAAGAACGCCTATTCTATAGGCTAATTTTAAACGGCCGAATAATAAGGGTTATTTAAAATTTTACAAATATTTAAAATAATAGTAATACGAACCTCGCTTCTTAAATAACCTATTACATATAGGAGCTTAGTCTTTTTATTTATAAAGTTAAAATTATCGACCTCCTAACGAATATAAATAGCCGTAAATTAAATAATAAATTAATTATAGCGCTTAAATATATCCGTTTCCTCTCTTATAAATTATTTAGAGTTTTTAATTAAATCTTTATAACGAATATAAATATTAGCGGAGGGTATAATTAGGATATAAACAAAATAATAAATTTTATCGGGGCCTATAAAGAAATTATTAAGGAGATTATTATTAAGAATACTAAGACTACCGGGGCTATTAGAATTATTAGGACTACCGGGGCCGCCGGGGCTACTAGGACTACTAGGACTACTAGGGCCGCGTCTTCCAAATCCTCCGCTTCTAATACCGAATCTTTTATTTATTTTAGGTTTTTAATTAGTAAATTCGCCGGCTCTTCCTATATTATTAATACTAAACCCGTTAGCGTTAATACCGCCGGTAATAATTTTTCTTATACTATTACTATTAATATAATTAGTATTATCTATATTAAATCCTCCTACGTTAAATCTTCTACCGAATTTACTACTATTAGTACTTTTAATACTATTGGGCTTCTTACCCTCGTTAGCGCTATAAATATCTATTTAAATATCCTTATCTACTTTAAAAGTATTATCCTCGGGCTTTTTAAATTTAACGTTCTATTATATATTAATTTACGCCTCCTTAAACTTCTACTTAATATAATTTAACTCCTTACGTAGGATTTTAATTTAATTAACCTTAATTAGAGCTTCCTTAAAGTTAATATTTATTTCGTCGAAAGTATTATTCTAAGTTTTAGATACGGCTAATATATTAGTATACTACTATTCTATAAAAGTTACGTCGCGTTCCTTTTATAAGACAATAATATATAAAGAATCGTTATCGGCTTATAAAGAGGATACGTTCCTCTATAGAATTATATTCTCCCGGATAATATCGTTATATTTTTATTACTATTAATTAATTTAGGCGGTTATTTGTATTTTAAAATTTTCGAAGGTAACTACGTATATTTTAAATTCCTTTATTTCCTTTTTAGCTATTATTATAATAATATCCTTTATTATATTAATTATATAGACTTCGTTATTAAAATCTTTAAATTTAATATCGAAGTAATAAAGAAGTTTTATTACTTCCTCCGAAGTTTTAATTTTCTTAATAAAGTTGTAAAAGATTAGGAGGCTTATTACCTCCTCTTTATAAATAAATTAGAATTATTTAAAGCTTTTTAATAACGTTAAGAATATTTTATGCAAATCGATTTAACCGATGTAGGTTTACTATTATTATTTATTAGGATTAAATATTTTATTATAATTAAATAACGAAAAAAAAAAGGGAAAATGAATATTACTTTATTATAACGATTACGCTTATAATTCTATTACTATTCTAAATACTTAATTAATTCTTCGCTTTATATCGACTAGTATCGGATATACTCTAATTAATTACTAACGATTATATTAATCGCCGAAATATAATATTACGAAGACTAAATTATTATAGTAGTCTTTTACTACGTTTAATTAAACCGAAATTATTTATTATATTTTAATGTAATAATTAAATATAATAAAGTATTATAGGGCGCGAGCAAGTATTAAGCTAAAACTTTAATTATTATACGAAGAATAAGAAGAGAATTTTATATACGTACGAGAACTATATAGGGTATAGGGCAATAGGTCTATAATTTACTAGAGCTACTATATTATATAATAGCAGTCTGTGCCTAGACTGCTGGATATGCTGTAGCCAGACAGCTGCACTCAGCTGGCTGCACCAATGCAGTATATGTGCATGTGCACCTATATATAGGAACAGGGCAGTAATGCCTGTGACAAGTATATATAATCGAATTTTAAGAGGCTATAGCAAGCGGGCGGATAGGTAATTAATATTAACGGTTATAAAAAAAAATAAACGAAATCAAGTAACTAAATCGATATTTATCTACCGTTTTACACGACTTAAATATATTAAAAATTTTCCTCCTATTACCACCATCGATAAAGGATCTAAAACTATAGCTAAACCAATATCTAGTAGGGTCTATAGCTATATAAACGTATACATTAAATAACCTTTTATATTATAAAGGCATTTGCGGCTATTTAAGGACTCAATTAGTAGATTTATCGAAATATACTCATGGATTTTATAAAAATATATAGATTACAACTTTCACCGACCTTTTCACCAAAATACCAAGCAGACTGTACGCCAAGGCTAAAACCCAGTGAAAAGTGGTCTGTGCAGCCTTATTTCCCAAAGTCGATAAATCCGGTGAAAATACCCCAAAATTTCGCTACGGATCACGCCCTTATTATTACATGTTGCGGCTTCCACTTTGTTATAGCACAACCATCATTGATGAAAACTCAAGAGCCCCGCCGCCTCGAAACTGTCTACTTATGACAGGAACAACCGGTTTTTGAGGCTCCGGTTCTCGAAAAGGTTGTATCAAGGGAACAAGACACAGGTAGTAATTGGAGAAAACTTACACCCCGGCCACCACCTCACCCACGCCCTTCCCCGAACCTAAAATAGACACCTCAGACGTGGGGGAAAAACTAGCATGACTGTAGTTGTTGAAGGGCAACAGCATAATTTGAACTCAAGCCTTGGTTGGTCAAACATGGGCAGTGACTTGTCTCGAGAGTGTCCCATCGTTGCACGACATACCAAGGAAACTGGAATCGACTTCATTCAGCTTCCTTGCATAACCTCGTGTTCTGATGCTGTGGAAACCACTTGCCTTTATACCTGGTTTGAATGGGTCGACGCAATGTAACAAGTCATGATGCCAGGTCGAGACTTTGACTGCAAGGGAAGGAGCGCAAGAGACGACGGGAAGTCCTACCTCTAGGCACTTGCAACAATGAGACCATCAAGTACCATTATGCTTTCCTTTGCTCTTGCTCTCCATTCAAAGAGGATTCATGGTATACCATCGGAAGGTGGCCATTCATGGGCGATAATCCATCATGCTGGAAACCTACAAGGTCTGAGTACTGTAGCTCTCTCAATATATCCCATACCACCGACATCTTTGTCCCTTACAAGCATCAACAGCATTGTGTTTGCTATCCTTACAACTTCTCTTCCTACTCCTTTCAAGTCAGCACCTATCAATATCCTAGAATCACGCTACAAGACCTTACCTCTACCTCCGATTGCCGCAGTGTACTAAACACGATACGTTGTGTTCCCTTGACCAGCATTGCTCAACCCGTCATCAAGCATCGTTCCTGCCCAAGACTTACGTTATTCTTTCTGCGTCTTCTTCTTCGGTAACACGTCCCAAGCTAGTGCATAAAGCCAGTTTATCCTCGCCCCAGACCATCTCTCTTCTTTCGAACTTTTGGTCCACCACCCCGACTCTTTTGGTGATTCTTGGACTCGTCACTTTGGTCGCTCAACTTTGGACCTCGCTTTTGTCGACGGTTTTGGCCCATTCCCGACTCAGCCTCAACATCGATACCTCTTTTTGAAAGCTGGACAGCAAAGTTACAGCCATAACCCGCCGCAATGTATCACCTCTCGCGACTAGCAGCTTTGGCTGCCACCCTGTCAACGGTCATGGGCGCCTACCAGGGCTTCAACTATGGCTCTTCGTTCACCAATGGCGCTGCCAAGCAACAGTCTGACTTTGAAGCTGAGTTTCGAACAGCCCAGGGTCTCGTCGGTGCTCCTGCTGGAGGCTTCACCAGTGCCCGACTATACACAATGATTGTTAGTTCAGCTCCCCACCTCTCCTCACCTTATTCCTTGTGTGCCTGGCCTAAAGTCCCTGACCATGAAACTCGTTGAACAGCAAGGGGGTACGGCAAATGCTCCCATCTCGGCTATCCCGGCTGCGATTGCTACCCGAACATCGCTGCTTCTTGGCCTATGGGCTTCTGCTGGTGATGCTGCATTCGCCAACGAGCTACAAGCCCTCAGCTCTGCCATTCAGCAGTACGGAACTGCCCTTGGCGGATTAGTGGCTGGTATCTCGGTGGGCAGCGAGGATCTGTATCGCATCTCACCTACCGGCATTGAGAATAAGGAGAACCCCGGGGCCGCACCTCTCACGATTGCCCATTATATCAAGCAAGTCCGTGACATAATCGCCCACACAGCTCTTGCTGGTGCCCCGGTAGGCCATGTTGATACCTGGACCGCCTGGGTCAACAGCTCCAACCAAGTAGTCGTGGATGCTTCGGACTTTCTCGGCTTCGATGGCTACCCTTATTTCCAGAAAACGCAGCAAAACGACATCGGCCATAGCAAGTCCCTTTTCGATGACGCTCTGGGCGCCACCAAGGCTGCATCCCAAGGCAAGCCCGTGTGGATTACGGAAACCGGCTTCCCTCTTAGCGGCAAAACCATGGGCCAAGCCGTCCCTAGCATCGCCAATGCCAAATATTACTGGGACCAGGTTGGCTGCAACGAACTGTTCGGCAGCACCAATGTCTGGTGGTACACGATGCAAGACTCTGCCCCGACGACTCCCAATCCCAGTTTTGGTCTTATCGGTAACACGTTGACAACAACTCCTCTCTTTGACCTCTCTTGTAACAGTAGCAAGCTGGGCCAGTAAGTGACATGGCTGATGAAAGACTAAAGTTCTGCAAGTGTACTAACACTTGGTAGAACCGGTTCTTCATCGATCAGTCCATCTTCTGGAATCAGCTCTGCTCTGTCGCAAACGGCGCAGTCAACCTTTTTGAAGCCATCGGAGATCTCGACGGCGTCAACCGCCACCACATTTCTCGCTCCCGTTTCCAGTCTTGCTCCAAACGGTACAATGACTGTGGCTAGCTTTCCATCAGGTACTAGCACGGCTGTGAACACCGGAAAGGCAAGCTCCATCAAGGGGTCGATGGGGGATGCGGTTGCTGTTGTAATGATGGCGATGGCTCTTTTTGGTCTCTGATCTGCAATTTGTTGGGTTTCTCCTTTGTTCTCGTACGTTATGGGCAATACATCGTCACCATATTGGCCTACACTAGGTTAGTGGTTTGCGTGTTGTTCGAGTTCGTCGTAACCTGGTAGATGAGAGGGAGGGAACAGCAGATCTTTAGAGCTGCTGTTCAGGGTCTAATGGGGGTGTCGTGTTGGAAGAGATGGGGGGATGTGTCAATGGACAACGAGACACAGGCTTTTTGGAACATTTTGGTTACAGAACAACGCACTTTAGATACCTTATACTTACGAGGACATTATCAAGACTTCTTTCATGGTTACCGTATGTACCCTATCTGGATGCTGATTATCTCGGCCATGGTGTTGCTTCGTTGCTTTTTTGCCCTTTGTTCTTGTGGTGCCCCACCATTGAGAACCTTGCTGGCCGGGAGCCTCCCCGTCTAAGTTGGAATGACAATAGTGTCTAAAGAAAAGAAT
Organism: Neurospora sp. CHS-2018a; assembly: GCA_009802275.1. NCBI lineage: Eukaryota > Fungi > Ascomycota > Sordariomycetes > Sordariales > Sordariaceae > Neurospora > Neurospora sp. CHS-2018a. The sequence continues at coordinate 13,015 of RAKG01000057.1, forward strand.
CAAGTCCGTAGAAGAGAATCTACCGCGTTGATGGAAATGTTGATGGAAACCGATGAGTCAGTCGAGTCGATGAGAAAGTGAAGTGTCAACGCGAAACCCAAAATGGGCAGTGCGGCACACGACAGGGCGCTCTACGCTAACCCACAGTGGGCCTGTGTCCGTTGACATCAGCCCTAAAAACGGGGTTGCGTAGCATTCAGAACAGAAGTGGTTTTGCGGGGTCGTGTCGTGTGCTCGTGTCGGGTTATCGATCCCCGGGCCCGGGCCTTTCCTTTACCTACCGCACTGTCTTGACTGTGCCGTCCGTCCTCGCTCTTGGCGCCGCCGCCGGCCGGACGAGGAAACAATAAGAGATGAACAGCTCAGCTTGATGATCCCCACTCTCCCTGGCGCTCCAGCTGTCCATGTCTCTCTGAATCCCGTCTCCGCTTTCTTCTCTCATTTCCCCTTTTTCTTTTCCTCTTCCCTCTTCTTCATCCCCGGTATCTTTGTGCATTCCTCTTGTGTTGGAAGATTGTCGTGTTCTGCTTTCTTCTTTGGTTCCAATTGACGGTATTTCTGAGCTCTTCAATTCCCAATTGCGAGCTCCATCCAGCCATCCATTATGGCGGTGGGCATATCGCGAGCCAAGTGCCTGATGACGCTCTTCGCGTTGGCGTCCATTGCTGTTCTCCAGGTTTATGCGCGGAGCACGCACGAGACGTACGGGACGGAGAGGAAGTTGAGTCCTTCGGATTTGAGTCTGGAGGAGTTGGATGGGTTGTTGCAGGTTTGTTTACTTTCTCCGCCCTCCACCACTCAGCTGCATCTAGAAGATCATGAGGTCGTCGACGACCCAACCGCTAACCCGTCGCGCTTCTTCAAACATAGGATTGCCCAATAGTCCAAGCCCTCTCCGCCGAAAAGGTCGCCGCGCACGCGCACCAAACCTCCTCCGCCACCGAGCGCCTCTTCGCCATCCTCTTCCCCGGCTCGCCCGCCGTCAACGCCATCCTCGCGACGCTTTACATCTCGGGCCCGCCCAACTTCTTGCTGGCGCTATGCCCGACCAACATCGACCCGTCTTCGCTGTCCGTCATGGTCGCCTTTGCCGTCGGCGGCCTGCTGGGCGATACCCTGTTCCACCTGCTTCCTGAGATCTTCATTGGCGAGGATAGCCACGAGAGCGCAAAGTTTGTGTTGGTCGAGCCGAACAGGAACTTGCTGCTGGGTGTTGCGATTATGGTTGGGTTCATGACTTTTGTGGCGATGGATAAGGGCTTGAGGATCGCGACGGGCGGAGAAGGAGGGCATGATCATTCTCATGGACATTCCCATGGTGGTCATTCGCATGAGCATGGCGCGGCGACTGGTGTTGATGTGGCCAAGAAGGGCGATGCGAAGAACAGGAAGGGTGAGAAGAACGAGCTGAAGAAGAAGGATGTGGACACGCAAGAGGGGGATGACAAGAAGGAGGTTAACCCCTCTGCTAAGCTGGGCGGCTACTTGAACTTGATGTATGCACCACCATCACCACCCCCCTTACAACACACGTCAAAGATCGTGAGGAAGCTAACCGAATACCTGACAGCGCCGACTTCACCCACAATATCACCGACGGCCTCGCCATGTCCGCCTCCTTTTACGCCTCCCCCACCATCGGCGCAACCACCACCGTGGCCGTCTTCTTCCACGAGATCCCCCACGAGGTCGGTGACTTTGCCCTGCTCGTCCAGTCCGGCTTCTCCAAGCGCCAGGCCATGGGTGCCCAGTTCGTCACCGCCATCGGCGCCATGCTCGGCACTCTTATTGGTATTGCCGTACAGGAATTCGGCGGTAGCGGCAGCTCCAACGAGGCGGCGATGGGTATGAAGGAGGGCCTCTGGGGAACGAGCTTGACTTGGGGAGACATGCTGTTGCCGTTCACGGCGGGTACCTTTTTGTATGTGGGCACGGTGGCGGTTATTCCGGAGCTGTTGGAGACGGGCAAGGATAAGGCGAAGGAGTTGAGGAAGACGCTGGTGCAGTTTGCGGCTATTGCGGTGGGGGCGGGGATTATGCTGTACATTTCCTGGCATGACTGAGAGAAGGTTGGGGGGTGAGGTTGTTAGGGTTTATTTACTTTGGCAGGGTTACGTCAAGGGTAAAAGGTGGGTTGCGGGTTTGGATGCTTCAAGAACCACGCCATTGTCCAAGCGATGAGATGTGTATATGTCATGTTTGTGAACGGTTATCAACGGCCTGGGAAAGTTTTATTGGACATGATAAACTCAACGAAGCCCAGAGAGTCAAAGGCTTCGTGATTAATGGTAATGGTAATAAACATTATCAGAACTCCAATCTCGGCGCTACCGAACCTACAAGGCTATGGCTCAGTAACTGGAAACAGTGACTGTCAACCAACAGACTTCCGCATTCAAGTCAAGCACCGCCTGATAGGATCAACGCCATCACCCTCCGAAGACAGGCATAAGCACAGATGAACGATCTCAACCTCCCCACTGATAAAACATGGTGCCTGAACACCAAGAGGTATGACTCCTCCGGTCAGGGGTCAGGTAACTCTAGCGAAGCCTACCGGAGTAAAGCTATGTATCTGGAGAGAGCTACGTAACCCAAGTGGAAACCTCCATCCATCCATCATCTTAGAGTCTACTGAAAGGTTTCACAACCGAGTTCAACCGTCGGAAATCGGGACCCCGATGCTCGGAGCAACCTAGCATTCATAATCGGGGAAGGGATCCCTGACTTGGACTTTTTGACGTTCACTTTAGGTAATAGCATTTAGTACATACCGAACTACTAGGGTGAGAGTGACCCATCTACTTGGGTCTTAACGGGGTCTGTGACTCGTGGCCAGCGAGTACCCTACATACATACCGGCCCGGCTGATGTGCTAAGCGACTCGTTATTCATGGGTGTTAGACTGCTGGGGGTGAAGGGCGTGGTGATGGTGGGTGTCAGCCGCTTCTACATGTCGCCCAAGGGCCTGTTCAGTGTATAACTGGACAACTGATCGACCAGCCATTGGTACGGAGAAGAATCACGCTCGTATTGTGTTACCTAGCGCCATCCGCTAAAGAGTTAACGATGGTGATATGTGCTAAGAATCCTTGCTTTTTGGTGGCCCTGTGATTTGAGACAGGGCTTGTCGTGTCATGTTTTGTCGAGGGAAGGGCGTAGGGCGTCCGTTGGACGGGAAGAAAATGACTTGGATAGTTGACTAGTGTAAATCAGATTTAGTCTCTTTGGTCCTTGAGACGTCCGTCGGCTGTAAGCTACTCTTGTGTCAAATACGCAATGGATGACACAATTTCACGAGGTCGAAGTTGGGAGGAGTCGTTCATCTGATGTCTAGTTTATTCTCGAAACGGCCTCGGAAGAGAAAAAAAGAAAGACAAAAACTAGTCCGTGGTTACCCGAGACTAACGTCACCCTTCTCCATATGTAAGTGGAAATGGCCGATTGTTAGTTTTTCCTAGTCTCTTTCCGAGTCATTCTGTCCTTGTTTCCACGTTCGATGTTTTCACCAAGTTTTCTTTCACCGCTGGAATTGCCTAATTTCTCTTGCTTGAAAACTCGCCGATGACTCTTCCGTTCAAAGCTTGCATGTACCGTATGCATTGCACTACCACGCAAGCTGTCCTGTCCTGTCCGTCGTACTCGTGCCTGTCTCCCTGTGTCACGGGCCGCCCCTTGCAGTTAAGTACACTACCTACCTCTACAGTACCGGTAAATGCAACACTCGCACACGCAAGCTGGGACGTGTCTCCCGCGCGACGGGAGGTTCTCTCTGCTACGTAGCTTCTGACACGACTGTTGGTGTTGTTCACGGGAAGAAAATGATTGCTGACTGCATACGACACTCGCAAAGGGTTGGAGATCCAGTTTTAAGTTTCCTTTGTTAGCTCAGGGGTTTGAAGACTGGAGGCTGTATTCGACACCTTATGGCCGACCAAGAACCGAAGGAGCCGATGACAAGCAACACTTCTTGGAAAGACTATATGACGCCTGGGGGCCTGGGTAACATTGTCATGGCTCACACGCGGCTAAAGTCAACTCTTAACTAACAACTCTTCAGGGGGCCGGCCAACCAACCGAAGCAAGGGTCACTACGGTCCGGTTGCAGGAGAGAACCTTTGCGGGTACGCGGGGCACAACAAGGCGGGGATGGGGGTTCGGCTAGGGGGTGGTTGTGAGTGGTGCGACGATCGAATTCACGCCTCTCTTGTTCGTTTCCCATGGGGTTCTGAATGGCTGCTAGGGGTCTGATGATGACCAATTGACAAATCACATCTGTGAACGTTATCTCTCGGAGAGGAGAGCTTCTCAACTCGATATGCCAAGTCTACCTCCCAAGCTCCCAACTTGAGCCCCGACCCCAATGAAGGAAAGCAGGAACTAATTCGAAAATCACAGTGGAAAAGCCTGGATGACTAAAGAGTTTCTTGGATATTCTTTGTCGTGAAATTGGTGACTGTTTTGGTACATGATATAATTCTTAGGACGGCCCACACCACGCCTTGTCGTCGACAAGTGGAGAAGACGCCCTCCGTTAACGGCGCCCGCGGGTTGGTAGTCAACCGTCGATCACCAAGACTGCGCTAATGAGAATAAAGTTAGCGTTGCACGAGCTGCCTGTAAACGCATCGACGCATCGCATCATCTTGACATGGGACGGACTCCGCTTTCCTCGTTGACGTTTTTGATTTTTGATGCTTCTTCACTTTTTGGATGACGCTTCCCATCGCTGAGGTGCTTGGAAATCATCCAACAAGAGTAGAGGTAGAGATGGGAGGTTAAAGTCGAACATTATCGTGTTCGTACCAATGACTACCAGAACTCGTTCAAACATCAACAATCGACAAGAAGCAGAGACAAGGTGCCACGAGGACAAGTTCTCGTCCACTTGAACAACTTGGCGCATCTTTTATCACAGCTTGGCCTCCAAGCCACCTTTTGCTTCCTTTCCTCCTTTTGTCTCATGGATGACTGTCGTCGGGGGGCTAGAACACCAGAGGTAAAAGTACCCGACCAGGTGTGTCCGCGGGTTCCTAACTTTGTTGGGAGGTTACATTGACTGCCCGGTGTGTATTCGATATTCCCAGGCCAAGAGCACACCAAGGACACCCCCGCCTCTGCCACGACAATATGGGGTCAATACGGTGGCCCAAGTGAGTGGTACGGCCAATTGACAAAGTTTCGTTGAAAAAGATTCCTTGCCAGCTGCAGCCGCTAGGCCCGCACCATAGGGTAGTATTCGAACTCCCATGATAACAATGCAACTTCGACAGCAATGAAGCAGTGAAGCAGTGAAGCAATGAAGCAATGAAGCAATGGGAGTTAATGGGAGTCAATGGGAGTCAATGGGAGTTAATAGGAGTTGTATAATTCATTGTTAACTTCGCGGGAGGTTTGCTAAGACCTTAGGTAACAGTGCAAATGGACCCCTGGTCCTTCTCTAAAGTTTTGGCTGGCGTCGCTGGCTGCACGCAGCTTGGGGAATTGGGGTAAGGTAACAGTGCAAATGGATCCTTCTACCTCCTMAAAAAAAAAAAAAAAAAAAGAGAAAGGAAGAGAGAAAGAAAAGAAGAAAGAATGAGGGAAAGAAAAAAAGAAGGGAGAAAAAAAGAAGGGAGAAAAAAAATGAAAGGTAGGAAGGTTGAAGCGGAGGTTTCAAAGCTTAAACGCTTGATGGGTGTGAGTGTTGAACGTTGTAAGTGCTTTGGAGGCGTTGATATAAAATGGCCGACACTTGGCTGCAGCTGAGAGCTCGGACCAGTTTTCAATTGGCCGTAGCACTCACTTGGGCCACCGTAGGTCAATGGCATGGATGCTCCATGTGTGACGCTGTCTCCATGGAACCACACTCCGCTAGTTCCCCTACACCCACAACCACCAGAAGAACACACTTCCATTTCCATCTCCGTTCAAGTAATGAATAGCAATGCATGGCCCATGGGCCAACCACCTCGGCGAGACCGTGACCCCCTGACCGGACAGGGTCGTCCGGCCACGCCTAGCCGATGAAGGCGTCAGTTCAGCTTCGAGACGCGAGTGCAGAGGGGGAAAGCTCCAAAGAGCTACCGTAAGCGAGTCCCAAAAGCCATCAAGGCTCGGCGAGGGCCTTGACGGTTAGGCTCAGAAGAGAGAAGTCCTAGACAATACCATATGCAATGGCTCTTCACTACTACTGGCTTTGTAAGTGACTCGGAAGGTTATTTTCTTTGTTAGGAATAGCTCCAGCCAGCCGCATCACATCCCTTTCTATCATGTCCGATGCCACTATACCTAAGATAGCTCAGCGGTTACACCTACCCCATGGTCCATCATGGTTTCTTGGCGGTGGACATGCAGCTGTGTAGTGTGTACCAAACAGAGGGAAGTTTCCCTACTTTTTCTGTGGAAGGTATAAGGGAAGGGATGATCCTCGCCCTTTGTGCCACATTCTAGTTGGATATTGTATTTGGCGTTATCACTTATAACTCCTCAACCCCCTCCCGCGTCCCAGAGCATCACCAGTTCGAAGTCAGAAGTCATACCTTACACCACACTACGTCCCCATCACTTGGAAGTTCGACTAGATACCCAGCTATAGAGGATCCATACTTCACAACTACCCCCGTCTCTCTTAGAGTCTTCCTTTTTCTGCCGGTTTTCGATCATACAGTGTCAGGTTCTCGTCCTCATCAACCGCCTTATCAGCTTGTCTGGTCACAATCAACCGCGATGGTTTACAGGCAGGCCTTTGTGGCCGGAATCATCTCGTCTGGCGCTTCCTGTCCTAGCGAACTCAGCAGCGAGCTAGGACCGAATGGCGCCAACAAACCAGCTCCCTACCAGAGGTCCAACATCGACATCAACATCACGAATCATTACAGCTCCAAGGTCTATACTTCTTCCTCACCTATCGTTGGCGATGTCACCATTACGACCAAGCGAGATGTTCGTTTCGACTCCATCGAGATCATTCTACTCGGAAACACAAGGACAAGGACAGAAGGTGTAAACTCACCCGCCGAGATCGCACATACCTTCCTCAAGCTGGTCATGCCCATCCCATCATCGACATATCCGGTGCCGAGAATGCTGGAAAGTGGAAGGACTATAACTATTCCCTTCAACTTCGTCATCCCAAACCAACTGACCATCAGTGCCTGCAACCACAACGTGCAAACCGACCAAGTGCGAGATCAGCATGTCCTTCTACCACCAAGCATGGGAAAGGAGTGGGAGAAAGACGACATGTCACCTACGATGGCCTCAGTCGAATACATCATCAAGGCCAGGGTGTTTCGCCAGCCAAACGTGGGAGGAAAAAAGATCAGGATCATGGAAGCTAGGAAGTCCATCCAGGTCCTGCCCGCTTCGCCAGAGGAACCGCCTCTCAACATCACCGAGAACGACAAGCTCTACTGCATGTACAAGAAGAAGTCTCTGCGCAAGTTACTCTCCACCAAAGTCGGGACACTGACCGCCGAGGCCATTCAGCCAAGGGCCGCCATCCTCCAACCCAACGGTCGAACGATGACCTCCACCCCCATGGCCCAGATCCGACTGAAGTACGAGCCCATCTCATCGCAACAACTTCTCACTCTACCCACCATCACCAACATCTCCGGCAAAGTCACCGCACACACCTTCTTCAACTCCGGCACAGTACCCGCATTCCCTAACATGGGTAACTGGACCGCGGGCTTCTCCACAGACAAGCGCGGAGTTTATTCGACATCCGTGCCGCTGCGCAAGATATCCGTGACCCAGCAACCGATCTGGCAACAACACCATTACTCGCTCGAGAGGCGAGACTCTGGGTATGCCAGCGACTTCAGCAGCAGTCCTCGGTACCACAACAACAGCACCAGCGAAGCCGGTTCCTCCGAAGGCGAAACAACACCTGGTATCGACACCGAAACCCGACGATTAATCCCCCCATCACCACCACCAACAGCACCCAAGTGCTCCTCAAAAAAGACCAAACCCACCTCACCAATCTTCTTCACCTCCTCCCTCCCCATCCCCCTCCCCCTCCCCCTCGACCGCCGCACCTTCATCCCGACCTTCCACTCCTGCATCGCCTCACGGGTCTACACCCTCACTTTATCCATCACCGCTGCCGTAGGCAGCACCAGCAAAGCCAGCGCCGGCGCAAGCACCACCTTCTCCCTTACATTACCACTACAAGTAGCAGTGGAATGGGACCCAGAACAGCAGGAGCAGCAGAGGGTGGATGGGCAGGGGTTGCCGCATTTTGAGTCGTTGTATGGTACCTCTGGTATGATGGGGATGATGGGGGTGAACGAGGAGGAGGAAATGGCGGCGGCGGAGGAGCATTTGAGGCCGAGGGTTATTGGGTTACCGCCTGATTTGTGGTATCGGGAGAGGGCGGAGATGCAAATGCAGAGGGGGAGTCAAAGGGAGAGGGAGGGAGAAAGCGAGGGGGTGACTGGTGGAGGTGGAGGTGGGCATGGGCAGGTGAGGGTAGCGGAGGGGGGAAGGTTGCCGGGGTATGGGGAGGCTATTCTTACTAGGTGATTTTTTTCGGTCTTGTTTTGTCTTCGTTTTCTTTTTCTTATCATCTCCATGGGCGTGTTAATGTGGGCTTTTGGCATATACGGATGGGAAAATTTGGTGCGGATACGGAATGGAAGATGATACCATGGCGTGATATTGATTGGAATTCCCTTGACTGGACAAGGATGAAGATTGTACGATTTGTTTACTTTCCCCTTTTTTCTCTATTTGGATGACGACAAGGAGTATAATGGATAATACACGATTCGAGAAATTGATGGCTCTTTACATAAGAATACCGAAGCCGTGCTCATGTTGCATATTACTCTTCCACGTTTCTTTCTAACCACTGAGCACGCACTTCTCATCTCATATTATGCATGCTGACATCCCCGTTGACGATATTCACCACTTCTTATCACTATCCCCCACCTCATCGGTTAGTAATACCACCAAAACATTCCATCACAACTCAACAACCTGAACAGGATTAATCGCCCTCCCCGTATTCCCATAAGTAACACTAGCATTGACCAACAACCCCCCATTATTCGTCCCCGGCCCCTGCATCACCCACTTCCACACCACGGCAGTGGTCCCATACCAAATCACCCTCCCGGCATCCATCAAATCCATCCCAACTCTCTCAACCACTTCCACCAGATACAAACTAAGCGCCAACCCAAAATAAACCGGCAACAACAATATGTTCACCAAATTCGTCGGCCTCTGCTTCTCCCGCATCTTTGAAGGTTCCTGGCGATTTGGAGAGGCCGACTGAGGGACACCTGAAGAAAAGGCGGGAAACGAAAACACCGAAGGAAAAGCCGGCGGGAACGGAACGTCAGCGCCGCGCGCCATGAGCGACTCGTACGCCCGCTGGCACTCGTCGTAGTAGACGGCCTCGCGGCCGGCGCCCCAGTGGATGTGGCCGAACACGTGCAGCTTGGGCTTGACGCGCCAGAGCTCGGCGAGGAGGCCGGCGCAGCCGAGGTCGAGGTCGAGGTGGTGGCGGGGAGGGGTGTGCGTGATTAGGATGTCGGTTTCGAGGGGGATGCGGTTCGTCCAGGGGTGGGAGGCGCGGTCGTATTGGAAGCTGGGAGGTGGTGTAAGTGAGATGGAAGGGGGCAAAGAGGGAAAGAAAACGGAAAAGAAAACGAAAGGAAAAAGAAAACTCACGCATGCTCCGGCCCTCCACACCTCGGCACACCTCCCCACCCCCAAACATTCAACTTCCTCCCCTTCGCCCTCCCCTCAAACTCAATCGTCATCGCACCCCCATTTTCACCCTCTCCCGCCATCCCATCCAAATAATGCACCCCCTCCGGCCACCTCAACTCCCCTTTACCCCCCTCCCCATCACCAAACAGCACCCTCCTCGCCCCCTCCACATCAAACCACCCATCATGATTCCCCGCCACCACAACCACCCTCTCAAACCCCTTCCTCCTTTTTATTTCACCCAACCAATCCAACTGCCTCTGAATCCCCTCCCTACTCCCATCATCTGTCAAATCCCCCGCATGAATCAACAGTCCTCCCTCTCCCTCCGGAATTTTAGATAGGTCTAGTTCAGTGTCGTGCGTGTCGGAGATGCAGACCACCCGGATGGGCGGGAGGTTAGAGGGGGGGTGGAAGGCGTGGCCCCGGAGGAAGAGAAATAAATGATAGAGGTGGGTGATGAAGAGGCGGAGGAGGGGGAGGGGGATGGGGATGAGGTAGAGGGGGAAGGAGTGCAGGTTGGTGAGGAAGTGGTTGAGGGGGGTTGGGGGGTCCCATTCTGAGGGGCGGAGGAGGTGGAGGTTTGTGAGGATGGTTGTGATGCCCATTTTGGGTTGAGTTGAATTTGGACGGTGGTTCGTTGAGTTGAAGACTTGAAGATGGATGGGGAGGTTGAGGATATGATTAATTCCTAGAGGAGAGGGCGGTTTAGATGATGTGGAGACTGGAGTGACGTGTTTGGGCAGTAACGCTTGAGAGCTGTTCTCCCGCTTGTCCAGTAAATACTCGATGATTTGTCTCTTGGGTCCTTGATTCAAGTGCAGATGTCGAGTGCGGTTCTCAACACCGGAGTTTGAGATAGTCGTAAAGAGTGGTGTGAGTTGTTCGGGTACGGTGCCCCTCGATGATGTGGTTGGGCAAAAGTTGGAGGTGAAATGTCCAAGACCTGATCGATGATGACGGGAGGGGTGAAAAGAGACGACTGCCCTGGGCTGAGCCCTGCCCCGCTGCGGGTAATGCATTAGGGTGCCTGAATGCCCCTGTACTCTGCAGATCCCAACATCTTGGCGCTTTCCCTGTCATCCACTTCTTCGGTCTCATGAGGGCCATCAAGGTACCAAATCTTGGGTATCGAGACCGAGCTCGCTGGAATAACCTCAACCCTTCCACTTCCCTTATCCTGGACGTCGTTCCAAGATCGCGTTGCCTTAAGCAGCTCCTCAGTGAAGGTATCACGAGAATGCTCTCAAACAATTGGCAAGAGAATTATGTCATTTTGCTACCTTACATTTATCGACGATATTCAATGTCTTCCAATGTCTCATACGGTGGTACGCTAACTAAACTCGCGGGTATAATGATCGCTCTTCTGTTCTTTGTTTTGGTTTTCTCTCCTTTTTTCCCCTTCGCCTTGTCTCATTCCAAAACCCCCACCAGGCATTACAACGTGTAACAACCTCAAGCTCCCGTCCTATTTGGTCTTCAGTGATCCCGCCTTCATTGCGCCGCAATACTCCAAGAAAAATATAAGTAACCGATATTCAAAACCCGCCGTTGTGAAATGCCGCTCGCTACTATCTGTCGTGCGTCGGTAGGACACAATGGAAAAACAAAGATACACCTCGAACACCATCGGTCCCCACCCTGGAAACAGTAGTTAGTACTGAATGAAAGAATTTAATCGACTTTGATGGCCCTGTAATTCCAAAAGTCAGCAATTCATTCATCATCCTCTTAATCAGAAACACAACGAAAAGGTCTAAGAGGACGAAAAAAAGACTCACCCGTATATCCTCCTCACAAAAGCATAAGCAGTCAAGAACCCCACCGTGCCCGTCAACAGCCCATACACACAACACGCCATAAAGCTGTAACTAAAAAACAGCATAGAGCTCAGCAGCCCCGTGATATGCAGCTTAGCAAAGTAATACCACACGCAGTACAGAAAGACCCAAACAGCGCTTCCGCCACCGATGAAAAAGCTCTGCCACCACCAGTGGTAGTTCTCGGCACAGAGCTGGATGTAGATGCTCACCACCGTCACCTCGGCGACCGTCACCACCAAGATGGCAAGGACGACCGCCAAGAACCCAAAGACATAATAGTACCCGCTCTTGTCCTGCCACATGCTCTGGAACACGAAAAGCAGCTCAATAAAAATGACGGCAAAGGGTATCAAGCCCGCCAGCAGCACGGTCCGCAACCCCCTCAAATACCACGCCTGGACGGGGATCTGGCGCGGGATGGTGCTCGTCTTGGCCGGGTGCTCCCAGGCGCCTTGCTTGCGGACGAAGCCGTACCAGGAGCCGACATACACTAAGGGTACCTGGACGCAGAGCCAAAGAAAAATAATGGCGATCAGTGTGCCGAACGGGATGGCGGTGCTGGAGGCCTGGGCCCAGACGAACAGGTTGAGGACGAAGACGATGGTGAACAAGAGACCCGGGAAGAGGACGGCCGTGATGACCATGTTCTGGCGCCAGCGTTGGCCGCCAAAGGTCTTGTACACGCGTGCCGAGAAGTAGCCCGAGAAGAGACCGGCAAACACAAAAAGGCCGACGCCGAAGCTGACGAATCCGCCGCGGTAGCTGGGGTTGAGGATGCCCAGTGCGCTCAGAAGCACGAGTCCGATGGCCATGAAGAGCAGCTGCATTCCGGAACCGACTAGCGGGGCGAGCAGGTGGCCGTAGGCGGGCGTGCGGAAGACGTCGGCGTGGAGGAGCTTCCAGCCCGTGATGTCCTCGAGGGCTTCGTCGTCGGAATCGACATCGGCAAGACTGTCGGGGCCAACCTCTTGTTCCAAAAGCCCCGGTACTTTCTCGGTGGCCGAGGTGGCCTTGGTCCTGCGCTTGGCTTCCACATCCGCTGATCTGGCCTTGTATCCCCGGATGTCGGATCGGATGGTCTTGGCGACGACCATAAACACGACACCGGTCAAGACGCCACAGATAATGAGCGAGTTGACGATGGCCAGCCAGTGGATTTTGTGTCCATCCTCCTGATTGACGAAGTAGAGATCCCACCTTCTGTGCCACTCGATCGAGGTATCCTCGCGGAAGTAAACCGAGTAACTGTAGGGGATGGTGAGCTTCGCATCGTCGTCATAAGTGTCGTCGTCCTCGACATAGTACGATGACCCGGGGCTCAACTCCAGCGTCTTGTTGGGCGCCAGGTAGAGCTCAAAGTTTTGCTCCACGTCGTGGAGGTTCGCCGGGCACCCGTCGGCATTCTTCTTAACATCCGGACCAACGCTCTTGGTATACACCTCGAATCCAACCACGACCTTGCCTCCCCTCTCTCCGTCCTTGCCGGGAGCCTTGCGATACCGGATCACGATGGTATGGTGGTTGTTGAGGTAGTACCGAGGACGACCGGACGACAGATCCGTGTAACCGAGCTTAAATCCAGCAGCGTAATACTTGCGTGTCTTGTCGACGGTCACGAAGCTAGTAGCGCCGGGGAGGTTGTCGACGATCCACTCGACCACATAGCCATCGCGGACGAGCTGGCGGGCCCGCTTCAGCTCCTTCCGGGTGATCTCGCGGTCGCAGACAAAGTTACACTCGGAATCGTGCTTCATCCTGAGCTCCATGTCGGACACCTTGATGCGATCGCCGCGCAACACCTCGCCTAGGTTGAGCGGGATGCTCTGTCCGCTCAACAGTCCGCCGAACTTGTGCTCGCCCGTGGGCGGACAGACGAAGGGCAGGTCGTAGTAGGCATATTGAAGCTGAGTGTTGTCTGAATAGACCTTGTTGACGAGGAGTGGGATGGCCTCGTCTTCCTTGTAGCTCTTGACGGACCAGCCTGGGATATAAAAGGCATGGACCTGGTGGCAGAGAAGCAGGGCGAAGAAGGCTACCCACCGTAGCCCGACGGCCCCAATGGTCCGCTCCATTGTTGTGTAGTTCCCGGTCGCTTGTGTATTTTCCCCGTGGATATTGTTGTTGCAAGTCAAGTCATACAATGGGTTAGAGTTGTGTCGATAATTAGGGGTGATGCTGTTACGTGGATCCCGAGGGACGGGAAGCTTATCGGCGTGTAGAGGTATGTATCGATCGATGTACAACTGAAGTATGAATAAACGGGCCGGATACCCGGGGGGAGCTCGTATTCCCTCTTTGACGGGCGAATCCCGCTTGTTCAATGGCTATCAGGCCGCCAAAAAAAAGGAATCGATAAGTCGGTTGGGATAATGTCTCGCAGAGATGAAGTATCAACGTGTCTGGTATGAAGTTCGGATGTCGGGGACGAGGATGGGGAGCGTGATCGTGATCGTGATCTCTCGTGGGTCTTGCGGAGTCTCGGCGACAGCTTGTTGTTTCTCTGGGGTTCCAGAAAAGGGGTCTTTTTGTTTAGTGCCTGTGATCCCTACAGCAACATATGCCTGTGTAAAGCGAGGGTTGAGGGTCCAGTTCGGGAAAAAGGGGGGGCGCGTCCCTTGAGAAGGGGGAAGTGTCACGGTCACAGAGGAAGAACGAATGGAACTGGTACAGAGTACCACGTCGAGCGTTGAACAAACGAGTGCAGGTAAGAGTAATGGATTAGACTAGGTGAGAGGTAGTAGGCACGCCACAGGGCCACGGAGATGGGCACAAATCTTGAGTCGTGGATTCCTCTCGAAGTTGGGTTTGGTGGTAAAAGAACGTGTTCAGGCCAAAGATGATCCAATTTGACAGTGGCCGTCCGTGGGGGAAGGGGGGGCTCTCGCTTGTCAAGTGGATGGGGAATCCTGGAGGGAAGTCCCGTCGGGGGAAATGAGTGCGCGAATGATAGAGTGGGGCAGGCTTGCGCGGTCTCTCAGTCGCTTATCCCCTTTGGGAATAGCGTTTGCAACAGCCGCTTTAGCGCTTGGGCCAAGCAATCCATAAATTGATTAAGCTCATCGAGGCGCCTTGGCATTCCTCCTTTTGTTCCTCCTCCTCCTCTGCCTTCACACCATACAGGAAATCGACACTCGATGGCTAACATGAAGCCGGTGTACTCGGTATTCCCTGACTTTAATGTATTTCATCTTACCATATAACTGGATATTAGCTTCTTTTATGGCATGTCCGTCTCGTCTATCCCTCTGAAGCATCACGACCAATGTCTCGACCATTCAAGCAGAGCCCGATAGTAGGAGGGAGGGCATGAACACTCGACACAGTAGTGAGGGAACGTCCAAGCATTACGAACTGATTGTGTCTGCCCCGTCAATCTGCATAGCACAAGATAAAGTGACTGATGGTAAACATTGTCTAGGTAGGCTTGAGGTAACTTTGTCCGGAAACCACCAGGCTAAGGTAACAAACCATCAATGTGATGCCCACTCCTCCAGCTGTCTACCAGTATCCTGAAAACCAACTCCACCTCCTGCCTCCCTCCCTCCCGACCGCAAGATATATGAAAACAAAAAGCAAGTCGCTAACCAAACCCCAACTTTTAACCAAACAAACCACCCTCCTCACCACAACCCACAGAATGAAAAATCCCGGATCATTTGACAAATGAAAAAAAAAAAAGCTAGAACGTAGCTGACCTAACCTCAACACCCTACCCTACCCTATCCCTCAGTATCAGCATGATGCTCTTCATCCGAGTACTCCCCTCTATCAGTCGCTGTCGCTCTTTGCATCGACCTCTTACTTCTTATCCTTGGACTCTTTGGACTCTTTGGACTACTAACCACCCCTGGTTGTCCTTGAGGTCTTCGTTTCTTAACGGGCTCCGTCGCCCGCTTGCCTGCTTTGATTTGTTTCCTTCTCTTCACAGCTGCTGCTGTAGCTGTAGCGGTGGCAGTAACATCTGGCGTTGATGGAGGCAGTTGTTTGTTGCTGATATCGGTTTGATCTTCCTTCTTTTCTTCCTCTCGCATCTTTTGTTTCCCCTTCTCGCTCTTTGTGTTCTCCGGGGTCTTGATTTCGGCAATCTCTTTACTCAAGCCGCTTGACAGTGGAGTAGTAGGACGGGTTGTTGTAGCCGTCTCTGAACTTTGTTGTATCCCCCGACAGTTCAAAACCACCGGCGTCCTCTTCATTCCTCGCGCCCCCTGCAACGAAGAAGTTCTATCACTCCCAAACGTCCGAGTTCGTGGGACATGACCCACGACTCCGTTGTAAATCTCTCCGCTGAGAGCGTGATGATGTTGAGGTTTGGGCGAATGAAGAAGAAGAACAGGAGACATCAACCCTGACGAGTGTTCGTAGTCTGTCTCATCCGAATCATCCTCGACCCCGGTATCAAGGACATACCGCTGTTGTCCTCCGACGGCTCTCCCAAACGATCCGGCATTGATCGGAGTGGTGGTCCATGAGGAGCAACGACAATGCTGATTGTTCGGAACTGGGCTAGGCTGGCTCCGCTCAAAGAGGGTGCTCGAGTCCAGGAGCCCGGGTAGCTGTGTGCCGTGTGCTCCATAGCCAAAGTCGTTGAACAGTAGCTCTTCCTCGCTTTCGCCAGTATGACGCTGGTGTCCCTTGATGGAGGAAGCGTCTGTTGATATGTAGTCGTCAATGTTGAAATTATCAGGAGCTTCTGGTATCGGGAGGAATGTCAAGCTCGGTAATTGTGGGGCGCTTTTGAACGAGGTTTGGCTCAAGTTAACAGAGGTATCGGCCGTGTGTTGGGATCTTGAAGGCGAAGACGGGTTGGATCTCATGTCCGAAATCGAGAGAGTGGAGGATGAGCTTGACCATGGTCGCTCGTGATGGTATTCGGGGTTCACCGCAAAACACTTCACCGACGATGCATTTGATATTGGGCTGCTGTCTCCTGGGGCCGATTGCTCCTCGTTTGCTGCAGTCAAAATGTTAGATACAGGAACATCTCATAAGACAACGAAAAGCCGGGGTAACCACTTACGGGATGATGACGCAGGTTTAATAATCTCTGGCGGTGCTAAAGATAGAGTGGGATCAAGAGCAGACGGTTGCAGCGTATTAGCAGCAATGGTCCTGAGGGGCCATTCGATAACAGGAGGGTGGTCTGGCACTTCGAAATCCTGCTCAGTGGTGGCGGCTGTTGTTGGAACGCTGGTGCTGTTGTTCGATTCAACGGGCAAATACGTATTGACAGATCTGGATCGTTGCAGGTTGCAGTTCACCGGCAGTCGTGCACCTAGAGAGAGAGCGCCATCTGGATGTTCGTAGGCAGGAACCTTTGATGCATACGAGGTTGTTGCCCGTTGCGTGGTCCGGGAGTTGCTCGAGTTAGTCGACAGATCTATAAAAAGGTTCGATGCCACCGTTCCTGCCCTGGTTCTGTGGCTGTTCGGTTCCGATTCAAGCTGCTTTGTGATCTCATCCGCCTTTGACTTCTCGAAGATCATAGAGGAACGAGCATAAAATGCCTTGACCGAGGGTGAGTCCAGGTTGTGACCATTTTCTCCCAAATTCCTCTCTGCGACATCCTCGCCGTAATCTCTGGTGCCTGTAGCTTTCATCCGTATCTTGAAGTTGATGGGCTTGATCTCGGAGTGCGCTTCTATGATATCCCTGTAACGGCTTCCGGTATTGCTGACGATGGAGTTACTTCTTGAATGTACAGAAGGAGCAACTTGTGGCTGGGTGACGACTCTGGCATCAACCCCATTTTGTGAAACTGATCGGGCAAGTGGTGAAGTCTCGGGCCTGGCCATACGGAATGAAAGCGGAGGTGGTCTTCTGAGGGGACTTTTGGTGCCCGGTGCAGCTCGTAAACTGCCACCGACCCCTAAAGAGCGAGAAGGAGTGCGAAACCCATTCGGGGCTGAGTTTGGTCTCTTGATATCCTCCGCTCGAAAGCCAGGGATAACAGGACTTGGCATCGGGAGTCCATCGTCCACTAACCCATCGGTCCTGACGGCAATTTGGGCCTGGCTGACATCTCGCGGGAGGATCTTGATGACGAGTGGTCCATTTCCTCGTGCGGGTTTAGTTCCTGTCTTTGTTAGCAAATGGTTGACATGACATTGTGATGGATGAGTGTGAGAGCTTACCTAGAACAGGGGGTGTTCCAGCAACCATAGACTCATAATCTAACGATTTGGGGGAGACATCCACTTTGCTCTTGTTACCCGACTTCTTGCTGAATAGTCTAAGAAAGCCCATTGTGATGACCAGAAGCTGCCATTAGCAGCCAGAACGACTTGGAGCCAGTTCAAAGGCTTGAGGTGAACACCCTAAGGAAGAAAAGATGTTGGGATGTGGATAAGCGCAGATACCAAACTCGTCTGAGTCTGGTATCCTGCTTCCAGAGGAGTACCTTGGTTGAAGTCTTGTGTCGCACTCGGTGTAGGATATCAGAAGTGATAAACCAGAAATCTTAACAAAGTCTATGTGGTAGAAGATGCAATGTAAGAAGCGGAGAACGAGGGACAACAACAATAAGGGAAAGGTGACAGGGCGGCAGAAGCGGATCGAGAAAGCAGCAGAAGAAAAGAAAAGGAAGAGGGGGGAAGAAGGAAAAGCAGTAAAAGCGGCCGTTATTTCTTCGAGGAGGACCGGTTTTCAAGCCACCGTTCCAGAATAAGTTGAAATGCCCCCATTACCTCACTTTTACCACGCAAGAAAGTGGCTGCTGAGGACGAAGGAAATGTTCACTCAGCATCTCGCTGGCACGGCATGCCCAGCTGAGGCGCTAGGTTACGCCGTGGGCTTCCGGGAGGTTGCCATGAGAGGCTCAGTGTCCGTGGAATCTGCTTCTGCATAGTAGACAGCCAGACGAGTTGACACTGGCTTTGTTCAAGTGGTGAAGAGTCGGGATTGGTTGAGATTGGTTTGTCATAGTTCCCATCTTCTTGGGGTTTCCCGGCGTCAGGTAGCACACTCGGGAGGATGAGTACATGTCGAGTGAGCGTGTCTGTTTCTGATTTTCCGTTACTCCCACCGTATCTGGCTTTTTCTTGCCTGCTTTCACTAGCACTGACTGGGTGAAGTTCATGACGGTGAAACGTCAAGCAACAGCCACTCGACATGGTAACTCTCCAGCTTTGGATGGCGTGGGGGATGAGGGCATACGGAAGTTTGTGGTCTTGATTATTTCGAGCAGTGCGGCTGCCGTTTAGCGTTTGTTTGAAGTCGTCTGTGGCGGATGATCTTCGATATTAGACCAACGGAGACGAATGTTGTTCAGAGATATCTGTCAGTACCCAGTCGCTTCGGTTACTTCAGTCTCCTTCCTGCGTTTGCTTCGCTTCTGCCACTCTCGCCTCCTGCCTCGCCCGCCTCGATGCAGTGTTGCGTTTGTTACAGAATTCGGGAAGGCGCTGTTTGTGGTCGGTGACTAGACTACCTTAGTCCGGCGTCATCATCTCAGCTGCAGTTGCTGCTTTGAGTCAGTGGTAAATTACCATGGATGATTCATGTTACCATGGCTGACGCACAAGCAAGACAAGCATCGCTGATGATCCCATTTGGTTTGGGTGATCGAAGTAAACAAAAGACAGCCCAATCAAGGAACCGAGAAGAAACTTGGTTGTATGGGAGCGAGCTCAAAAGCATGAAGAGTTGGGTTACCACTCATGTCATCCCGAGAAGTAAGGGAGCTAGGCGACCCCCTGGCCTGGTTATTTTCAGCGATCTTCGCGATGTCTGGCGCAAAGGATCGCTGCGTGGGCGGTCACTAGCCGGAACGTTTGGGGGGATTCGTTTTCTCGTGTGGACGCCTCCACGGCCTTGTTGCCGAATCACAGCCCATGTCGCCATCCGATTTGGGGGGCTTCACTTTCTTTCCATGCAGCAAACTGTCTGTTTCCATCCTTCTAGCGGTTCAGGAGGGCCAGGGTTTATTTTGGCGCCCCTATCAGCGTCACTCATCAGCCATAGGGCCTGAGATATCTTGGCTTTTTCTCAGAAGCACGCCAAATGTTCGTATTCTTTCGGTTTACAAACATTTGCAAAGTCACGTCCGGCACAGTATGATGGGCTAAACTTGAAATTAGTCTAGGGGCTCTCCAGGTCAGTAATCATATTCCCAAGGACTGAACGATCAACGACAAAGAGGTTTCACGTACTTATCAAGGTCACACCTGACCTCATCTCTGGGAATTGTTTAGCAAAAGCAAGGCGTGATCGCCGGTATCAGATCTTACCACAAAGTCCAGAGCTTCAAGGATTCGTACTATCCGCGGAGCCACCCGGCCTCCTCCGTAAGGGCAATCAGAGAGACTGGCCCAAATAGCTCGCATTCCCAGGGCCCTGTTAATTTCTTCCCGTTTGGCCATGCCAGTTCCCGTCGGCAAAAGGGTTCTGCCTTGTTTCTACCCGCTTGCTCCGGCCGTTACCCATAGGGATGAGTAGTCACTTCTTGACCTGTTTTTCAATCTTCAAGTGCCCATTAGCCCCCATCATGCTGTTGAGACGTTCTTCTTTTCGCAAATCGCTCCGAATTCTTGAAACAAATTGCACGGGTGTGCCAGTGAGCAGGCTGCTTCTCGTATCACGAATTCGTTGCACCTGTGTCGCTGTCATGTTGCTCGAATCTGGTCTTTGTCCTTGTCAACTATGCATGCCTGGGCCTTCCCCAGAAACCCATATGTGGGGGAAAGTGTCAGATATACAATACAATACTGGTTTGTTTGTTAGTTTGGTTCTTCGGTCATGGGTTGAACAGGGGAGATATCGAGCTCTTATTGGCCTCCTCAGCGTCTTCGTTTGTAGCGGCTTACAATGGCAGGGGTTGAAAACGCCACAGAAGCCTCTTCTTATGCCTCTGTCCGTCTCCTTCGAGACCCCAAGACCAGAAGATATAAGAGAGGAGCCCCCTCTACGGCACCCTTCCGCTCGAAACCCGAATGCTTTTCCACTTTCAGTGGCTCGAGAGTGGAAATGGGCGTTTTTTGTACCAAACTAACAAACAAACCAGGGGTATATTGTATAGTAGTCAGCGGGATAACTAAACTCCATCCGAGGCCGGTCAAGAGCTTCCGTCGTCCCGGTCCCGAGGAACTGGGGAATTCTATTATCAGACATTCCATAGACCCTACTAAACTGACGCGGCCAAGCACTCCACGGTGAATACGGGTTCCGAGTGTCTGGCTGCGACGAGTAGCTGTTGTGTAGTCCCTGTGATATTTTAAGTAAAACTATTCTATGTCTTGCGCCGCCATCAAGAAATTCACGCATGGAGTATTCATGGGTCTCGTACATACGCTTGCTGATATTCAACCCTTTTTATCCCTCGAGCTGGTTATAGAACACAAGGCAAGGCGGAACCCTGGTGTAAGGGCTTATTTCGAGTCTTCCAAAAACTCGAGCCTGGGAGGCACGCATCTCTTCCACCCACTCTCTAATCGAAGCTGCCGGCAAGTGCCACACAGCTGAACCTCAAGTCGCCGCCCCCTCTCTCCAAAAACTTGAGCGGTCCCAGCGTCAAGGCCGCTTGGCTCAGGACATCCTCGTCCTTCCCAAGCTCACCCCTCTTCAGCGGTCCCTTTCTGCGTCCGTCCAGCTCCCACAAGCCTCCATCCTCAGCCTTAACGAAGCAGACATAGTGCAAATCGATATCGTCCGTAGCGGCCGGTGCCTCAGTATCGCCCTGGGTCGCCGCGCTCTTGTGGGCATTAGCCAGCTCAGCGTTCGTCTCCAGCGCTCTTGCCCTCGCGACGGGATCGAGCGGTGTCGCATCCTTGATGATCTTGTCCAGGGTCGAGCCCTCCTCCACGAGCTGGCGGGCCGGCCCGTTGACGGCCGCGTGGAGCAGGCCCATCAGGCCGCAGGCGTTGCGGATCGTCTGGGGGAACCAGAGGACGGGCTCTTGGGGGCCCTTGCCCGAGTAGTCTTCGAGGAGAGAGTCCTCGGCTAAGCGAGCCGATTCGTAGGCGGCGGAGACGGGGAAGACCATCAGCAAGGCCAGGGCGGGGCGCGGGATGAAGGCGAGCATGTCTGGGTCGGTGAGGGAGTAGACGTCGTGGATCTGGAGGGAATTCGAGAGACCGAGCTTGTGGAGGAGGGTGGTCATGAGTTCGGGGTTGGCTTCGAGGGGGATGAAGGCCGGACGGTCGGAAGCGGCGGGGACGCCGCCGTGGGGATCAGCTTCGTTGGAGGCCATGATGATGGTATTTCGGTAGGTTTATTCGTTCGTTTGCTTGGTGCTGATGCTGAAGCTGTGTTCGAGACTCGATCAGCTTATGAAGCAAAGGTTTGCTTGGTGAGGGTGCTTCGAGAACGCCTAGAGGTAGCTCGATGAAGCTTGACCCCGCGGTCGGCGCACGCAACAGCCCCGCGCTGATATAAGTACCCAGCCAGGGTTCGATCACTGTAAGCAGATGTTTTGGACTTACCCTGATGTTTCCCACTTCTTAAACTTGATGTATAAAGAGTGGTTGATGTGTCGGTGATTTGGAAGACAGCTGCGATCAGAAGAACTGTTGTAAGGTGATGGTTCCTGGAGAGAGAGAAACGAAGGCATCCATGTGATGATGAGATCATATGCACACTGTGGAGACCTCGCCAATGGGGGGTCCCGGTGGGATCGCAGGGGCAGCTGAAGTCCTCACTATATGCGGTCCAGGAACAGTACAGTGTCTCTTTGTATAGCACCATTCAGTGAAACCATGATACTCACCTGTCCACATTCAAGTTGGATGTCTGAAAGAGGTCAGCAACACCAAGGGCAAAAGAAGACTAGAAGTTATAGCCACAGAGAGGAATTTGTATTCCCAGAGAAGCATTTATACATCGAACAACAATTCCCCAATGACCAGGCTAACCAACTTGCCCCTGAATACCAACGCCGACCATCTATGTAGTTCTTCTACTGGCATTTTATTCCGTTTTGGTAGACCTACACATAGCGTCATACACGCCCAGCTCCACAGCTTCCATATAGTACAGATATCGTCCATATAGTACAGATATCGGAGGTCTTTATTCTCGAGAGACACGGCTCTTGGGGCTCTCAATTGTCCTGCGAACGCGAACTGGCAAAGCAGCATTAACCTCCTTTTTCTCCCGATACAACGGCTCCTCGTGTCCCTCGGCGTCCCACAGACCGGGGCCGCTCTCAGCGACAGGTGCATCCTCAACCACCTCGCCAAGAAGCTTCTCCTCCTTCTTGCTATGCGACTGGGCCTGGCGTCTGAGCATCTCACGACGTCTCTGTTGCTTGTCTGCCTCGTAATCGGCAGATTCCAGACAGTTTGTGATCTTCTCCTCAACCAGAGATTTGACGTGGAACGCCAGATTTTGGCTGATGAACACGCCACGGTACCGGTAGCTGAGCCACAGGTACAGAGTGACGGCCTTATGGAGACCTTCGAGTCGCAGCAGATAGTCCTTTTGTTTCTGGGGAGTAAGCTGTGAAGCATCGACGTCGAGCGCCTCCAGATCAATCTCGGGAATCTCGAGCAAGTGACCTCCGGACAAGTTGGCAATACTCCAAGCGAATGCCCTGAGAACGTCTTTTTGGGCCTTTTCCCGGAGTGAAACGGGGGCTGTCAGCAAGACCGAACGGTCGTATATGCTGAGGTCGAACTCCTTGAGGACATCAGAGATGTCGAGGTGCTCGCCAAAGCTGCACATGCTGAAGGAGCTCGAAAGCCGTGCCATCTCCCTGAGTCTGGACAGAACGAACGCAAGGGGGACGTCGGGAGAGAACAGGGAGGCAAACCGCTCGATGATGTGCGAAGGCGGCATGATACCCGCCGCCGCAATGGGCTTGGCGTCTTTGCTAAGATGCTTCCTGATAACACCGAGATCCTGATCATCCATAGCTGTGACGAAGCCCGGCGCTCCCCACTTGCTAAAGGCAGACGCAGCTGAAGAAGTCTCCTCTTCTTTGCCGGAGCGAACAGCATCGTTGGCTGTCCTATAACGACCAGCCCTACCGCCGATTTGCTTAACTTCCGGGATCGTTAGCTGGCGATGCGCCATGCCATCGAATTTGAACGCCGATTCGAAGACGACGCGCTTAATCTCTAGGTTCAAACCCATGCCAATGGCATCACTGGCAACCAAGAAATCGTAGTCGTTATTTGGGTCATTGAACAAGGCAGCCTGCGCCGCTCTAGTTTCGGGCGGCAACGAGCCGTAAACGATGGCACATTTACGCCCAGTTGCTTCTTCGATACCAGCTTTCAGAGAGTGCAAGTTGACCCGAGAAAACGAGATGACAGCGTCACCCTTTTGGAGATTCTTGAAGTCGTTGCCGACAGCTTGCTCCATGGCAAGCAAGGGGTTCAGCCTCTGATAACGGTGCACGATGCACTGGTCTCCCAAACGAGCGCAAAGTTCCTGTATCAGATCAACCACTCTTTCCTCGCCACAAAGATGAAGCTCCTTTGCCTGACAGCCCAGGACCGCCTGGGTCCAAGCCCAACCACGGTGTTCGTCGGCGATCATTTGAATCTCGTCAATGACGGCGACATCAACCTTCCAGTTCAATGGCGTCATTTCCACCGTACAACTCCGGAAGAACATGTCGGCGTCTTCCGGTATCCTCTGTTCCTCGCCTGTGATGAGGGCACACGATTTCCCCTTGGCGGTGAATCGCGTGTAGATTTCGTGAGCCAGCAGTCGAAGAGGGCCGGCATAGATGCCCGATTTTGCGTTTTCCAGAGCTTTCAAGGCGTTGTATGTCTTTCCAGAGTTCGTTGGGCCGACGTGCAAGTGAATAGTGCGCTGCAGTTGGCGAGTAGCAGGAAACCATTCGTAGGGGAAGCGCAAATCGGCAAGTTCCAGGTGCAACTCGGTGGTGGACTTTGAAAACTTCTTGCGCATCAAGAAGGTCTGAAGCGCGTACCGAAGCTCCTTGGTCAATCCCGCCGCATCCCCCTTGATAAAGGCAGCGCGCAAGTTCCAGAACAGAGGGTTATCAGTCCGCGCCGTCATGCCGAGTGCGCTCGCCAGGTGAAACGACTTCTTCAGGGCATCTTTGAAGAGGGAGATCTCTTGGTAGTAGCTCTCTTGGGTGTGTAGTCCGAATGCTCTGTATTCCCGGTGCTCTGGGTCCCATTTTCCCAATTCCCATAGGAGGTTATTTAGTCGGTGCTTTGTAAGGTCGTAGAACTCGTCGTATCTCTGCCGCAGCGCCGGTTCGGAGGGCGTCGTCCTTCGCTGTGCCTTTTCTCGGTCATTGAGGCGTCGTCGTAGCTGCTCGTCAGCTGGCAAGTCCTACGTGGCGAAAGAAGGTCAGCAATCTGGAAGGTGAGAGCTCGGGAGGGAAGATGTCGAGGGGTCGAACATTGAAGGATTTAACTGAAGTGTCGGAACCGGTCTTGGAGCTGCGCGGCGCAGGCTTCTTTGATGGTTTAGACGACTTCACCCGAAAGCGGCGAGTAACAAGGACTGCGCTCCGCGGACATCTCCAGGCCTGTCCTAACAACGCGTTCATGACGGTGGACGAGGTGCGCCAGCGATCATGCTCGTCGTTCGAGTCGGCACGATTGGTTGGTTTTCAGAGGCGTGAAGTTGAGCCCGGAACAGCGTGGGATGGAGGCGCTACAATAATTCTTATCGTGGAGTTTAGTGACCCTCGGATCCAATTCTTTTTCCTTATCGCTTGGTTCCTGTCTTCTCACACTCTTGGCACTGTGCTGCCTTGCCCCTGGCCTCCGCTGTTCACCCCGGCTGGACTCCAACTGGCCCACCCGCCAAGCCCACAAGGCCGTCAAAGGTGGAGGTGGTCCTGCATCGTCATCATGCAGCCCGTGAGTGGACTGTGACACTCCGCTGAGCCCGCTCTGTAACCTCAGTGGTAACCTACCGTGACCGACAGCTGAGCATTTCGAGAGTCTCGGTCTCCGATCTCAGCATCCATCATACCTTACCATTCGAGCACCACGAGCCGCGACCCGTTATCTTGAGATTTAGACGCTGAGCCAATTCGAACGTTCTTCCGCAAGCTCCCAGGCATCATCCTCTTTGACTTGACACCCGCGACCTAGTGATCCCAACAAAGGATCTAGCCGTACCTCTCTACGTGCATCCAAAATGGCTTCGTCCTCGACTCCAGCAACTCCTCTCCTCTAGTACGTTACTTCACTACCTTACTCGTCCCACAATCCCTACGTCAAGGTAGTCAATCAACCTACTCAAAACTAACAACCCTCTTCCAGCTCCTGCATCGCCCACAACACCACCATCCTAGCCGAGTGCACCACCTCCGCCTCGTCCCAAACCTCCTCCCTCGCCTCGCTCATCCTCCCCAAGATCGACCACTCGACCCCTCAAAAGCTCACCTACACCCATGGCTCCTACCACATCCACTACATGTCCGAGTCGCCCTCGGACTGGACGTCGCAGCCCTCTGCCTCTTCGGCAGGCGGCCTCACCTTTTTGGTGGTAGCCGACTCCTCCCTAGGTCGCCGCATCCCCTTCGGTTTTCTGGTCGAAGTCCGCAAGCGCTTTCTGGCGCAGCACCCTCCCGGGCCAACCAACGACTTCGCCGACATGCCCAACTACGGCGCGGCCTCGTTCAACTCGGAGCTCAAGACGCTGATGGTCGACTACGGCACCACGGGCCAGGGGCAGAACGATGCCATCACCAATGCTAAGCGGGAGATTGAGGACGTGAAGGGTATCATGACGAGGAACATTGAGGGTCTGCTGGAGAGAGGCGAGAGGATTGATCTACTGGTGGACAAGACGGACAGGCTGGGCGGCAGCGCGCGCGAGTTCAGGGTTAGGAGCAGGGGGCTCAAGCGCAAGATGTGGTGGAAGAATGTGAAACTGATGGCGCTGTTGGCGCTGGTGGTGGTGTTGATTGTGCTGTCGATCGTGATGGCAGTGAAGAACAGCTTGCCATGAATGATTGGGTTGGTTGGAGCAAGTTTGGGGTTTCTGGTTGCCTGGGCTTGGGCTTGGGTTTCATGAGTGATGGGTTACGAAAATCACGGGGTCTCATGTTGTCATGGCTTTTGCTCTTCTGTTACTGTAGTTTTGGCGTTTTTTCACATCCTGCTGTTGCGTTGCTCTTTACTTTCTTTGCTTGTGTTTGGTTCGGTATAATTCGTAGAGCYTGTATCATTGCTTTGCTTTCAATTCAACGCTCTTCTCTCCTATTCTGACCATGGACGCAGAGCCTCTAGCAGGAAAGGGGGACATTGTGGCTGCAGTCACGACATGCTTGGAGATCGACATGTGTTCAGGACATAGTCAAGACCAGTTGGTCGAACTCAAGTGCAAGTGCCCTATAATCTGGTTGTCGACAATGGGGGAAACGGGAGCAGGAGCATAATGAAAAAGATCAGCGGGAAAGATAGCTATTGTCTAAGCGGTCCTCTCGGCAACAACACCAAGGCACGGCATCGCCAAGTCCACGACAGCGACCGTAGGTAGCTTTGGTATTGCACGCTCAATCCCGGCACTTGTGCATGCCTTCCTCTCAACAACTCGATGGGCCTCAAAAAGAAGGAGAAAAAAGAGAAAAAAGATAATGGAACCTGGTCAAGCAGCACCCCCAGAACTCTCACCGCTGCCTCCTCAACGCACAGTAAACTCCGTTACGAACAAGACCCCATTCGCAATTATCGTCCATGTATTCCTCAAGCCCGTCCCGTATCTCATCCCCATTTCACGATAATGGTGCATCAGAGAAGCCCTCGACTCTCTCGCACCTTACACCTCCTCGTCCACGCACCACCCTTCCCCATCCAGCACCATCATAACCTCGAACTCCCCCCAGCAACCTTTACCGACCCAATCGCCATATTTCCCAGACCCGCAACCCCTTGCCCCTGAAGCCTTTGCGCATCTTGGAACATATATCCATGGACCACCGGGCTCACCGCATGCGACGACGATGTAGCGTGAGGTCCGGGTTTTTGAAGTGTAAAAGACGGGCTCCTGCGCAGTTTTGGCGTGAAGAAGACTGGATGACAGTATGATGGGTTGAGAGTCATTGTATGTGGTGGTGGCATTGTCGTCTTTCCCGATGTAAGTTTTGTTAACTGCGAAAGTGAAGGTGAAGAGGAAGAAACAGAGGATGGTGATGGTGCTTGAGCCTCTGTGGTGTTTAGTGGGAGGGCCGTCATGGATGGGGCTGTTGTTGATCCTGCGCTTGCTTTGATGGTCTTAGTGTCGGTATTTCGTAGTGTAAATAGAGATCTCTCGGGTTATGGCTTGGGTTATGTCAAGGTTGAATTGTGTAGTGAAATGGAAGGGAATGGGAGTTTATAAGTCGTATGCGCGGACGGAACTGAGTGTCGTTGGAGATGGCAGTTGTTTGAGGCTCTCGAAGGTTGAGGGCAAATAAGATCGCTGGGACCGAAACTCGGCTTCTCGATGAATGAGTACACAGTAAGTGTAGGTTCCAATATCAAAACGATTTGACGGAGATCAGATGGGCGATATCTTATGCACCCCACGAATTCATGGTTCCAGGACGTTGGATCGCCCAGGATGAAGTTCGTCATTGTTGATCATCTTCACGTGAAGTGCCGAACGAGCCCCACTATAACTACCGGCCCGGCGTGCTATCCCCGCTCAATATGGTGCCGAGCGACCGAGGGCTCCGCTCATGGATCGGCCCGTCCCCGAGCATCGGGATAGAATTCCACCACATCTCGCCTGCATTTTATACATTATGGTAGTGTTTTGTCTATAAGAACGTGAAATCTATGCTTTTGCCCGTCTACTTTGCCTCCCTCTAGGCAGTCTTTTCTCCATTCTTCGCCTTCTTGCCACTCTTGGGCTTTTCTTTCTCTTTCTGCTTCCCCTTCTTGATCGTGTTAACCAAAGCTTCAACCTCCTCAACACGCTCCCGTTCCTTTTTCTCCTCCTCCTTCTCCATTTCTCTTTTCTTCGCCCTTGCCCTTTTTGCAGCCGCATCCTTCTCCTTCTCTTCAATCAGCTTGTCGCTTGATTCCCACAGCTTTTTCGCAATAGCTTCGTCGTCCACATCCTTCCGTGCGCAGTCTACCACCATGCACTCCTTGACCACCTTTCCTCCCTTGTCGCGAACGAGGCTGCCTTCCATGACAGCCCACAAGATGGACTGCGCACCCATTCTTGCGCTCTTTAGGAAAAGCCAGGAGAACATGTAGAGAAAGAGGTACACGATGAGACCCCATACAGTGCCTCTTGTAAGCCACCGGCGCATGCCAGGCGTTCTCGTGTATCCAGGGTCCACCAGAAAGACGCGCGCATTCATGGGAAGCTGATCGGGCCTCTTGTACGCGTCCAAATGCTTCTGATATGCCTTGCCAAACACCATCATGGCCAGCTTACTCCGCGCGTATGCCTTATCGGGGGACCAGTCCTTCTTATCCAAAGCTTTATCCAACGACGGCGAACGGATGTAGGCGGTGCATGTCGGGATGATGATGCGCACGTCGCGGTCGAATGGTTGCGCGCGGATCGCGGGACTGAGGATGCCCAAGAGATGGAAGTTGGAGAGGTAGTTAACCTGCCAGGTACTCTCCACCCCATCCGGTGTCTCTGTCCTCGCCTTTCCGGGCGGTGTGAGGGTGT
This sequence comes from Neurospora sp. CHS-2018a, assembly GCA_009802275.1. NCBI lineage: Eukaryota > Fungi > Ascomycota > Sordariomycetes > Sordariales > Sordariaceae > Neurospora > Neurospora sp. CHS-2018a. The sequence goes on from RAKG01000057.1 coordinate 42,099, forward strand.
CTCCGCAAAGAATGATGGTATCGAGGCGGCGGGGAGGGGCGTTGTCAATCCATTTTGTCGCAAACTTGCGGACGCTGTGCAGGGAGCGTAGATCGACTTGTTCGGCGTAGATGAGCTGGTTGTTGGTGCGATCGCGCACGTCATCGATGAAGTCGACGAGAAAGGGGTCGTTATGTTCGTGGTGTGTGAGCAGGATGACTTGGGCGCCTCGCTTGGCAAGCTCGTATACCGTAGCGGCGCCGATTCCTGATGTGCCGCCGGTGATCATGACAACGCGACCGTGCATATTCCGTTCGGACGTACATGTCGCGCCACTGGCATAGATCTTTGTGACAGCGATGGCTCCTAGAGCGCTGCCGGCCTTGGTGAGAGTCCACGGCCCGGGCAGCCATGATGGCCATCCGTCGATGACAACGCTGGCGAGGAACGGGATTGGCATGATGCGGGATAGGTGTTCGGAGGATTGTAAGTGGTTCCGTTCTCGTTACAAGGTCATTCTTTGAGTCGCGTGTGTTGTTGAGACGGAAGACGGAGAATCGCAAAAAGAGGCCAACAAGCTCTAGAAAGGAGAAGCTGCGTGTCGCAATTGGTCCCAACTGCGGCCAGAAGTTTTGGCTCCAACAAAATGTCCACAGCAGGCTCAAACACCGTTACGTCAGGGGCTCAGGGGCTATAATTAGCGACCCACTTCACCAAAACTGACAGAAGAAGTCCGATGGGATGGAACGGATCCATTACATCGATCCAAACATCCAGATGGACCGGGAACGGAGCCGCATCGACGGCAGGCATCAGGCCCCCACCCACCACACCTCAAGCGCGGGCATCAAGGTTCTCCCGCGAATCCTCCATCAATTACTTCACCACTTGACGCTCCACTGAACTTTACGTCAACTCACAGGAACCCATTTACACAACTTGTCCATCTCTCCCCCACTGTAATTCACAGAACAACAACACAGACTCAACCAAGAAAAAGTTCTACGCATGCACCACTCACAATGAGTTCCTCAGAAAGGCGAGCCGTCAAGGCGAAAGACGACGATGAAGACATCCCCCTCCACCACCTCCGCCCCTTCGGCACCGGGTTATACAAACAACAGATAAAATTCGTCCCCGCCTCCGATGGCCACCTAGATTCGACCAGTTCGACGGCGGCCAAGGCCAACAAGCCAAAACTCGACGTAGCTGATCTCTATCTGAACATGGTCCTCGCCAACAAGGACAAGAACAACGAGAAACAAAAAGAAAAAGAAAATCCATCAACAGCGACCGTGGATACCACCACCCCCTCAGACACAACTTCCCAAGCCACAACACCAATAGAGCAGCCACCAATAGTACCACAACAGGAAATCTGCCAGATCTGCAGCCTCCCCTACGAACCCAGCCCACAAGGCAAAGCAGCCCACGAAGCCTCCTTCGCGCACCAATCCCGCCTACCCCATTCCCACCCTCCCTCAGCCCTCGACCGTTCGCGGATGGGCCTCAAACACCTGACAAGCCACGGCTGGGACCCGGACTCTCGTCAAGGTCTCGGGTCCGCGGCACAGGGGATCCAGTTCCCCATTAAGGGCAAGAAGAAAGATGATCACTTGGGACTTGGGGTAGAGGTGCCTAAGAATGGGCAGCTGCCGCTGCCGAAAAAGAAGGAAAAGTTGTTGGATGCGAAGAAGGTGAGGAAGATGGCGGAGGTGGAGAAGAAGAAAGCGGAAAAAATACGGAGGGAGTTGTGGGGGAGGGGACCGGATTTGGAGAGGTATTTGGGGAGGGGGGCTAATGGGTAACTAACTGGTTGAGGGTCTATATGAATAATTGGCAATCTGAGTGAGTATGATAACTAAGTTGTTTACCTAATTTCGCGGTAGTCGGGGTCAGCGGCAGATGGATGGAGAATCTTGACTTTATAAGGGGATTCGCATGTCAACCCCTCGAGGTGAAGATGGTAAATAATCCAAAATGAACAACTAATTATAAGGATCAGCGCGCAGTAAGACGCGCCGTTGATCACCTAAAGCCAGGGCAATGCCATACCGGGAACCATGCGACGGGAGTGAATCTCCCAACATCCTCAACTTCGACTTGCCTATTTGATCTGTGATACAGCCGAGTGACTCCCTAGATTAATATTTCTTGATCTCTTGTTCCTTTTTGTCCCCTTTATATCCTCGACATCCACTGGAAAGGACGACCTCTCTTATACGTGACCAACCTCCCGAACAAACCCATTAACTAATGAAGCACAGGCACCCCAGAGCAACGTAGAAGATCAGAAGGGGGAAGACAGCCAACCCAACTCGGTTCTTGACAACGCCGCTTCCACTGAGAATGCTCACACCCGCCGCAAAGGACCAGCCCACGAGCAGCAGGTAGACCGGGATCCTGGCGACCCAGTAAAGCGAGAGAGCGGAGAGCATGGCGGCCAGGACGAGAGGGAAGAGGGTGTATCCGATGATACAGACGCTCTGGGCGAAGGAGCTGTTGTTAAGACCAGTTTGTTAGCATGACCCCATACCATCTCATCAATCATTTAGCTTGTCAGTTGTGACAAAGCCACGAAAGCACTCACATATTCCCGCCCAACAACTTAATCTGCGCCGTCACCACCGCCTCACCAATCCACACCATTGCAAACACCCCACTGAACACAATCTCCCTCTGCTGCTCCCTGCTCCTAAAGCTCAACAGCGTGCTCAGCAACAAGCAAAAGATCAACGGGCCCCAGAGATCCCAATCCCTCAGTCCAGGGCTCATATTCCCCTGCTGCAGCAGGGACTCGGGGTCCATCACCCTGCTCGCCAAGCCCGTCAGCTCCTCCCTGGCCCCCGACAGACCGGCGTTCCGGATGTTGGCGTAGGCGCCCCGCAGGCCGTCTTCGGACTCGAGCATGGTGCCGCCGAAGAGGTAGCGCGGATACAGCACCTCGCGCATCTTGGACCACACGGCAAGCAGGTCGCGGCGGAGCGTCTCCCAGACGGTCTCGTCGATGGTGTTGGTGGGCGCGCGCCGGTCTTCGCCGGGGATCCGGGAGGTCCAGGCTGATTGGGTGTTTCCTCCGGAAGAGGACGAGCCGCCGGCGGCCCCGGAGGAGGAGGAGCCGATGGTGCCGGTTAGGGGTGCGCGGGAGGAGGAGGGGGCGAGGGGGTCGTCGAAGTCATTGAGGTCGGCTTTGGTTGTTAAGACTGGCTGTTAGCAATTGTATTTCTTGTTCTGTAGAGTGGAACTATCATGGTGCCCCTCCTCCCTCTGGTGGGAGGCTCTAGATTGCGCGGACCATCGGGGACGGGGTAGATGTAAATGCAAGAAACACTCGAGGGACCCGGTAAAGCTTACCATCGTCGGGATCTATCAGATCGTCGTCATCCAACATCGGTTGTTGACGGTGGTAGTCTTTACCACCTAGTGAGGCCATCTTTGTATCGTCGTGTGTAAATGCGGCCGGGCAAGTCGTTCGTTTGTAGCAGTAAGCTCCCTCTTTGGGTAGGCAGGATTCTCGGACGCAACCAAGGTTGGCCCCTTTCAGTCGGTCAGTGTTCGGTCGATTGGAGTATCAGGAATATGTTCCCAGTCGCAAGGGATATGATGCCGGTGGTGTTCGTGATTATAGTGGTGGTGATCCGTCGAGGAAGCTGTGTGTGGAAAGCTGAGCTCGCAGAAGCTTCAATGTTCTCGGGGACGAATGGATTGGACGGGCCACGTCCCCATGTTCAACAAACGGCGGACGGCCCCTTCCCCCACGGTCAGGGCGCTGACGTTTGACGTTGCTACAGGGCAGTGCTCCAAGTGGCCCAAGCTCCAGTGTAGTATTACCCCAGGGTTAGGGTTTTGTGAAGGCTAAAACATCATCAACGCAATCCTTCCACCTTGATCAGACTTCCTGACATTAACATCTCTTGCGGTCCATTCTATACCATTATTCATTTGCTTCTTATCTCTAAGCTTCCTTGCAGAGGAAAGCCTCAAGATGTATACTATGGTTTACATCACTTTCCGCGTCAGTTCGCGGTGGTGGATTGATCCAGTCTAGACACTCCTCATCCATGTTCCAGAGCCTCTAATGTAGCTGAAACAAGACAACAACAGCAGGTATCCTCCATCTTCTTTTCAGTATCCCTATTTAGACTTTCAACAAGTCAACACTGCTCAAACATAAATCATCATAATAGACTGCGTCCACCCTTTTACTTCCCAATCTATCTAACAGACATGCAGCCATTCGCTTAATGGTGAGCACCCTCCGATCCAGTCGATTGGGCAGGAGATGGAGACGTGCTCGTCGCCGGAAACGCCTCATGGAGAGCGTGTGGGTTCGGGTAGTGGGCTGCCGCCACGCCGATGGCGACATAAACGATCACGCACAACACACCCTCCAGGTAATTACTCTTCTGGTCCCTCAAGAAGTTTCCGACCGTCAAGATGGCGAGGATCAGCATAACCAGGTCAAAACTCTCAAAGTTGAAGCCCATAGGTTTGTCAAGTCCCCAGCCGACGAGAACCACAAGGGGGCCGTTGAGCAGAGCGGTCTGCAGCGTTGAGCCCAGTACCGTCGATAGGGCGATGTTCATCTGGTTGTCGTACGCTTCGTCTACTGCCGTCAAGTGCTCCGCCGCCTTTTCGACGAGTGGAATCATGATCAAACCGACGAACGCATCGGAGATGTGGCGCTTCTCCACCAGGAATTCAATCTTTTCGACGAGGGTGATGGCAATGATCGTGACAAGGGCGATGCCCACAGTCAAGGCGATAATGGACTCGACTAAAGTGAGGCGATGACTCCGAAGCTCCTTATGCTTGTCGTCATCACGCTCGGCGTCGGCCTCGAAGATAGCGTCGTAGATACCGTGGTGAGTGCGCATCTGGAAGAAGACGTACACGAGATAGGCGATAATGAGCAAGACAGCGGTGCTACGCGAAATTTCGAGGGTTTTGCGCTTAAGCTCGTCCGTGTCGTAGCGGCCATAAAGGGCGTTAAAGAAGGCTGTAGGAACCGCTAGGCCGAATCCACTGTAGCAGAAGAAACAGTGAGCACTTGCGTCTTCTAGACAGACACGGGGAAATAATGTGATGGACGTGGGAACTTACGCAGTTAACAACAACCCGCTACCGGCTTCACTGACAATTTCGCTGAAGTGCGTCTCCTCGCGCTTGAAACCAGCGGCAATGAAGCAGAAGCCCAGACAGAGAAGCATCGTGGCAAGGATCGAGCCTAGGATCGCAGCCCTAATAACCTGGGTCGTATCCACCGGCGATAAAGGGTCGTACCGTTTTATCAGGACTATGAACATAATAATTTCGACCAGTGAGCCGAAGCTATGGACCGTAGCCAGTTAGAAACGCTGCATAATCATGTTCCTAGCGGAAGAAGGAAGGAAATACTCACGTTGTCTCGGCCAGCACACCAAACACATGCGGCACCTTCTTCGCCAAGTTCTGTCCCGCAAACCCAACCAAATTCGCACAGGGTACCATAGCGATATACGCCAGAATGAAGATCGCAAGGTTTTGCTCAGGAGCGGCATATCTGAGGGCAATGGCAGCGGGCACCACGGGCCATAGTACGTTGACGATGCGAGACGCCAGCGAGGACGAGCGGAACACGATGCGCAAAAAGTGCCACGGGTGGATGCCGGATCGGCCACTCTCGCCTTCTTCGCGAACCGGGAACCATGATTTTGGGGCCGGTGGGTGGTGGTGGTGGTGGTGGTGGTGAGAGTGATGGCCGTGGCCTTCTGTTCCGATGGGATCAGAGTGGATGGGAAGGACGCCTCCAGAGTTGGCGTTTCTCTCGTCTGAATCACGTTCGGCGGCGCGCTTTTCTCGCGCCGCTGTGTGGTAGGGCGACGTCATGGTGTGTTTTGTCTTTGCTGTGTATGGGTCGTACACAGCTGAGATATGTCGTGAGTGTTATGGGCGAAGGTTCGGACTGTAGAGGCAGGTGGCTTCCCGGCAGCGCGCCTCCTGTATCAGAGATATTTGTTTGCGGTTGTTCGTTTCTAAAGAGCGATATCCCCCCGAAATATTGTGTCGTTTGCTCAAGATCGACGAAATGATGTATTCCAGCAGGAAGGATTTATAAACAGAGGTGGGGGAGAGAGGAAAAAAAGAACTCAGTCCGCAAGCCACTAGGTGAAGGCGGTCAGGACTGGATTAGGTTGACCAAAGTTCAGGTGGAGCAGTATGTAAGACAGACGGAAAAACCACGAGTATGTACGAGGAAAGATAGGACTCTATAATAGGAAGACGCCCGGAGAGAAATAGTACAGCAGAAAATTTATAAGACGAAAAAGAAGGAAGAGAAAGATTATCAAGACGTGATATTTCTGAGCATCCGCGTCGGTCTCACTCATCAATCGCAGGGCTCATGAGAGGCATGTCTGAACAACTGGACAAGGATGCGCTCACAACCCGACGGGAAGGAGGAAGAGAAAGAGAGCTGAACTCAACCCACTCTTCCCCCCCAATTGCCCATGGTCGCTGTCAGAAAACGGTTTATCGTGGGTCTAGGCTCAGGTTCGATGCAGGAGCCACCCTGCTCTTCTCACACCCGGGGAGTCGGGGACCCCTAGCCAAGCGCCAAGAAGCCATTCGTGCAGAAACAACTGGCTTGCCCTTGGCGATCTTGGCTCGCGTCGAGTTTCAGGCCAGACTGGGGGTTTGACTGGGGCTTTTGGGGTGGACGGAGTTCGGACAGGAGGGCTGGGAGGCCCAGTTGTAACTGAGGATCCAGACGAGTGCAATCCCATTCGCCCAGCCTTCCATCGCTTCAGTTAGCTTCGATGTGGCTTCGAGCGGGCGGCCGCGAATGGAGTCTAACGAGTGTGACATCGGTGTCGCGTAACGGACTTGTAGAAAGATACGTACCGCACCCCCAGTCACCTCCAGCCTCCACACATCTACTGCTCAGAACGGTATGGCTTCTTGAGTCCCGTGATCGTACAGTCTTTGCCTCTTTGGGTAGTATGTAAACACGTGTGTGGAGTTGAGGGGAGCTGAGTCAGCCCTGTGTACGTACCGTGCACGTGAGTTGTATTGACTTGGTGAAATCATAAAAGTCATAATATATATAAGTGTAACCGCTGGTGTTGTGACTGACCGCACCAGTACAACACCCCAGTGTATCATGACGATCGAGTAAGCTCTGTAACCTCCAATAAGGAGAAAAACACAGACAAGTCGATTAAGTAAGCGCATAGCGAAGTCTGGTTCCATAGCGAAGTCCCTTTGCTTGTGTTTTATATGGGAGAGTACCTGAACTGTCTGATAGCTTTTCTAATGAACTATCTAATAGCTTTTCTGATAGACTGGCGAAGTCTGATTCCCATAGCAAAGTCTTTCTGGCTATCTTTTATATAGGCAGTTACTTTGGTGTATATAGATCGGTTCGATAAGCTCTACGTTGAGCTATCTAGTAATAACAACTACAAAGTAAACAAAGGTTAGCTAACATATACATTAATCGTATTTTCAACACCAAAAATCGAATCTTAACTCTATTAATACCAAACTTACTATACTGAATGCCCTCATCACTAGCAATCGATTGATATAGATAACTAAGGGATTGGTGTTGATATGCAAATGCTGTGTTGAAAAGTGCGTTTTGTACATTTGATACAAAATGAAATATCTATATTGAACTTCATATCTACAACTGCACTCCCACCACATCTAATTACACCAATAAATATTGACTAGAGTATATAACTAGTGCTAGATTTGTACAATTACTGTAATAACTGGATTTATCCATGTATTAATCGTATTTATCGTGTAAAGTGTGTAAAGTGCTGTGTGTAACTTGGCCATATCTCTACATTTCTGGTACCTTTTACTAACAAACTGGATTTATCCATGTATTAATCGTATTTATCGTATAAAGTGTATAAAGTGCTATGTATAACTTGGCCATATCTCTACGTTTCTAGTGCCTTTTACTGACAGACTGGATTTATCCATGTATTAATCGTAAAAGTCATGTAAATCGTCGTATAAAGTGCTGGTTAATTAGCTGACTTAATATCTGTGACCGTAATAAATCCAATTACTGTTACGAGTGCTCTACGTTGTCAAATATTTCGTAATGTTACTAGACGTATATTGAAAGACCTCAATTTGGTATCTGATCCTCCTCCACATCCCAAGGTTGAGCCCCCTGCCCCTGCACGTATAGATTATTCATAAGAGCTTCAAGCTCTCTGTTGAGCCGTTGAGCTCTCGCGATATACCAAGCACAGGCACGCTCTGCTCCCACAGAGTTGAGGCCATACTCTTGATGTGCCAGCTGCTAGAAGCTATAGAACCCAGATATCATGAGCTCTAACTGCTCTCGTGCCGCCTACCGCTAACCAAAGCCACGTCGATCCTCTTAAGGGGGTGCTCTCTATACCTCTCGAGTCTCAAACTATTCAAATCCCCTATCTTACCATAGCTCTGACCAGCTGGCCAGACGGCCCGCTGACAGGGTATAACAATCGTAGAGGAAGTGGTGCTGCCAGAGATGCCGACATGGCAATTGCCAACGTCTGTAGAACCGGCACTCACAGCTGACAGACTGCCAGTCGAACTGGCCACCCCTTTCATAGCGAGTTACACCAACGAAGTATATCAACCGCACATCGAGATACTCGCTGGCATTGCAGAATCGCCTCCCCTCCCTCGCTTCTGGTAGAACCAGCTTTTGCACTGGTACTAGGAATCGGCCAAGTCCAGGGTAATCAGCCGACTCTCGTAGAGATCTAGTGCGGAAGTCGTTCTTAACCTTGGCGGCACGGTCAAAATATCGAACATTTGCATACAATACGTACTTAAGAATGCCAAGCAAAGAGAACTACTGCATAATACTCTTATTTTGAAATTTCAGGGCAGAATAGTAGCCTTCGAGAGGGTTGGTTGTAAGCACCTATCAAAGAGACATAGACATAATTAGTAGAAACTCGAGACCTAAAAAATATCGGAAGAGACCTAGAGAATATCGGAGGAGACCTAGAGAATATCGGAGAAGACCTAAGGAGATGGGATTCATACCTATAATAATAGAGGAGAGTGCTCACGAGCGTAGTTGGCCCACTGCGACTTGGTATCCCTCCAATTCTTTTCGATATACCCTCGCATAGGGTCGTCTTGATCCAGACTAGCGAGGGCGAGCTAAATAGAGTTATCACAACCCTGTTCAATACGTCTCCATCGAACGGCATCGACCATATGCTCCAAGCACTCTTTATAGCGGTTGCCAGCGAGCTTCCGCTTAAGGGTCCGTTCTGCGTAGACGTAACAAAGGAAGTGATCAACCTCGATATCAGGGAAGGCCAGTCTCACAGCGCGTTGCTCGACGGCAAAGTCGTCTGTAAGGAAGTAACGAAGTAGCCATAGTTGACCGGTATATTCTATTACCCACCCCCGCATTATTGACAGAGCCTCTCTTACAATATCGCCATCTCCCTTCTCTGTAAGGAAGTGACCACATAGGAGCCAACAGCCGTACTCATCACGAACAAGAAGGGTATAGAATAACCAGCCAAGCCAATTCGTATTGTGTGTGGCATCCATAAGAACAAGGTGCCCTCGCCGTCGCAGTGTATCGAATTAATCTGATGGTAGGGAGCGAGCGCGTTAGTTACACGTACACAAACAAGCATAAATGACGAAAAAGGGTGAAAAATAATAAAAATGGCGAAAAAGGGTGAAAAAGGACGAAAAATAATGAAAATGGCGAAAAAGGGTGAAAAATAACGAAAAAGACGAAAAATAGCGAAAAAGGGTGAAAAATGACGAAAAAGACGAAAAATGATGAAAATAATGAAAATAATAAAAAAGGACATACCAGCAGTCGACCAGACTACTCCACGAGAGGTATCGCCATCCTTACGTATAGCTTCAATCGCTTTACTGAACGACTTAAAGCCACCAGCCATCTCATCGACCGTTATTTAAATAGATAGGTATTATAAAACCTAATCGACTTGCAACTAGGGGACGAAATCCTTACCCACGCGACGTAGATCTAGATGAGCGAACCGGAATGCCCTGCCCTAGTTGAACACGTCGTACCTACTAAACCAGCGACCCCCGAGATTATAGAGTACGAATTTGGCGGCTTCCAATCGGCCATCGCTGCCGTACAAGGAACGATAGATAGTGGCCGCGGAGAACCCTCGAGAGACATCGCTAGCGATCAACTTCTTGAGGCCAGAGGTTCGCTTCGTTTAATCCAGTAAATCAATACCGTAATTATAAGCATTGCCGCTAGTCGACTTGACAATAACGCCAATAAGGATACGATTCTCGTCAATAGCCAGACCCTCATACTGAAAGATCATGACCCCTCTCGATGGACATTGCTGAAGGTCACGTACTATCCTGTCGCGTAGACCTTAGGGCTCATCTCCCTCTTTGTACTTTCTGGCCTTATATTCCCATAACCGACAACGTAAATATAGCTTCGCGCAGTTTCTATTAGGACCTATCCTCTTCGTAGTTGTTTGAGGTTGACCAATTGAACAATACATATTATCGAGGAATGGCCAGTAACGGCGATACTCGTCAGCCGTAAACTGTGTCTCTTATAGTTCAAAGGCCGCTTATCGGTATCGAAGTAGGTCTTCTAGCAGTACGTATATGACTTGATCAGGGATAGGGGCGCGGTCGGCGGGACCGTCGGCGGCGCCAACGACGGCGGGCTCCTCTAGCTCTACAAGCGGCGCGTCTAGAATAGGGGCAACAACTATCACAAAAAACGTTAACTATAGTAGTTTGTATGGGAGATTATTCGTATAGTACTTACCACCCTCCAACGCGTTCTCGAAGACGGCATTGTCACCGGGCGCGAGTAAATCCTCCTCGTCTGCTTCCGCGGCTTAGGGAAGCGCGCCAGGCATAAGTCTATCAAACTAGAAATCGTTGAGATTAACATCGCGAAGCCACTAGGGATCGTTGACATCCCAGTCGGGCTCGTAATCGAAAAGTTCTTAAAGCTCTTATTGATCCATAGCGATGGCTGGCGGCGACGAGGGTAGTAGTACTGACGCGTACAAAGAGGTAGTTATATAGTGAGAAGTAAAAAGGTAAACAAGAGGAACGCGGGTAGGGAGAAACACTGGCACATAGATTATTTTGGATTATTTTGCTTGGGGGTGACCGTGCCAGCGGTAAGACTGGTGCCCGCTCACCACCACCATGCACCAGATTTCGTGCAACACCGGTAACTTTCTCAAAACACCAGCAATTTCGTCGCAGACAACGGGAATCGCATTGTCTAAATACCTTCAATCCATTGCCAAAGTTGCACGAAGTTGCACGAAAGAATAGTGATGCAGTTGTGTTATATTGTGAACTGCGCGCATATTCTGGTAGTGCATCACGTTTTGGTGTGTGCAGCTAACAAACTCTATGTCACATGAATATTTACCATATTTTTTCTGGGAGGGAGGAGGTGACTGGGGGTGTGGTACGTACTTTTTTACAAGTCCGTTACGCGCCGCCGTGACATCTTTGCAGATTGACTCTTCTTGATGTCATTCGGCAAATCGAGAGACAGATTCCGAGTGCCGAAAAGCTTATCGAAGACTCTGTTGTGCAACTGTAACGGATATGGGGGAATACCTAGATAGGCAGAAACATCATATGGAGGCCAGTCGTTGTTCTGCTGGTGATGTCGAGGTACCGTGGCACAGATCTCCGCTAAATAAACATCCCGGTGGATCCTCTCGAAAGCGCCCAGCCCCGGCTTTGTTGAGACAAAGTTAACCGCTGCACAGCCCGCTACGTGGGACCCTGAGTGAGATGCGAGATTATAGAGACCTCAAAAATAACCAGGACCGTAACATTCGCTGAGTAAACGCCATCCAAACAAAAGTGACAACAAAGATGGAACAACATAAGATTTTGGGAAGAGACGTTGAAGCAGTCATCATATGCCAAGGCGGATCTTATCACTTTGCCCAATGCCAATGGCGGGTGGCTTTTTTTGATGCACAAAAGTTGTCAGCCAAGCTTCTTGGGAAAGCTTGTTCTCTCGTTTTCGTGGAACGTTTTGGCGTGGGACTGTTCCAGGACGCATCCCCTTGCTTCATGGCGATGCCCTCATTTCGGGGACCGACCACCACGTATGAGTTTGGAGAAATGATTTGCTTGGAAAAAAAAATAAGCATAAGTAATAAGGCCCTATGGGGAAAATGAACAAAATTATGGGGTAAGCCGGGATCCGTAGTTACTCGAACCGGGAAACCCACAAGACGACGACCCCATGAAGCATGCAGTACCTTCCTAACGTATTCTCATCACATCGTCAATCATGAACCATCCTCCTCCTCCTCATCATCCTGCTCATCATTGACCTGAATTTCAATCTCCTCGCCTGCCAGCCCGATAATTTTGACCGTCTTCCTGTTCCGCGGCGGCACCGGTTTCGCCAAAACAACCGTCTCCACGCCCGCCGGACTGGTCTCCTCCGGCCCCATCGGCAGGCTCTCGACATCAATCTCCTCATCCAACAAGCTCTTGAGAATCACCTCCGCTCCCGCCTTGCTGATGACCGAATTAGCCTCCTTGCAGAGCTCCGAGCACACGCACTCAATGCACCCCTCGCGGCACTGACACGCTAACACCCGACCGAGCGCCTTCCTCAGTAATGTGTCGATAAACTCGAACGCCTTGGTGTTGATGCCCGACCCGCCCGCGCCCCCCTTTGCGTCGTAGAAGGTCAAGCGCGCCGGCCGCTTCCGCTGCGTCTCCCGCCTGGCGAACTCTTTGAGGTGGTTCTTGCACTCGGTGCGCACGTCGCCCGGCATGCTCATGACGAAGTTGGGCATGAGGCTCATGATGGCGTGCTGGGCGGCGTGGATGGCGCCGCCGACGTGTAGGCGCCGCGATATGAGCATCTCGAGCGCATAGCGGGGCACGTCGAGCCAGGTGCCCTTGCTGTAGCGGATGACGGGCGGGTTGTCGACTTGGATGGCGTCGAGAATGCGGTTCTTCTTGTCGACTTTGAAGTAGCCGAAGACGACTTGGGTGATTTTGATGGCGCCATGGTAGGCGAGCGATTTCGATCCGTTGATGCGCCGGATGGCTTCGGTCTCTACCGGGTCAATGTCCGTGTAATCCCGCTGCTCGGTGGTCCAGTCCACCTTGACCTTCTCGACTCGCGCCATCTTTTTGTCGGGGTTGAAGTCCCGTACGAGGTAGGTGTTACCCTGGTGTAGGAATATGGCTCCGTCGTAGATGGTGAAGGTCGCTCGGGATGCCTCCAACTCCTCTAGGACAACGTTTCGGTTGTTTGTAACGTCGATGATGGCGAAATGGTCTTCTTCGGTATCGCGTATTGATACAAACTGTGACGGCCGGGGTCGAAACCTATCATGGCAATGGTAAAAGCCCCGGTCACCCTTGAGCAACCGCTCCTCGCAAATTGTTGCTAGATCGTCACCAAAGTATTTGGAATCCTTAGCCGGTAGGATTGGCATTTCGTATGCCGCGCATTGGATATGGCCCTCCTTGACCAACATATTCTCCAAATCCACCTGAAGCTCACAATTCGGTTTTGTGAAGAGTTCATCCGGATTTTGCATGTAATACTGGTCGGTTGCGAAACTGTCCCCAACCAAGATCGACAGAGAGTCTCTATTCCGCCGGCCAGCTCTCCCACTCTGCTGTCTGAGGTTCGCTATTGTGTACGGAAACCCCCAAGTCATGACGCAGTCCAAGGTGCCGATGTCAACACCAAGCTCGAGCGCGTTGGTCGCCACGATGCCGAAGAGCTTGCCCTCAAACATTTCTGTCTCGATTTGCCGCCTGTCTTGGGCAGTGTAACCGCCTCGGTACCCCATGACTCGAGAGATGCATTCAGAGCGGCCTCTGTGTTCCAGTTCCTGTTTGATCGCATTAACCAGTTTTTCGCAGTGTTCGCGTACGCGACAGAATGCGATGACACGGACGCCACGGAGGATGAGCTCGCAGAACAGGCGAGAACACTCAAACTTGGCATTGCCGCGTCCGCTGGACGGATCTCCAGGGTCTTTGTACGGAGTGTTCCAGCAGAGAAACTCCTTGCGACCCGATGGAGAGCCGTCGAAGTCGATGAGCTTGACGTTTTCGACGCCGAAGATGGTAGTGAAATGCTCCTTTGGGTTGGCCACGGTTGCTGAACACGAGATAAACTGAACATGCGTATTTCCGACTCTACGCAGTCGTCTCATGATGAAGGCAACATGTGAACCCATTAAGCCGTTGTAATAGTGCAGTTCATCCACTATCAGAGTGAATAATAGTTAGCGAGGAGTTCCCATTTCCGCAGCCGGCTGAGAAGTTGAACGGTAGGTCTCACTCACCAACAACATATTTCAGGTTCTGCAGAAACGTCCTCCACCTTTGCTCCTGAGATAAAATCGTGATATGCAGCATATCAGGATTTGTGAATATGATGCGTGCATCATCGCGGATAATATTCCTGTCATGCATTGGCGTATCGCCGTCAAAGGTTTCAACGAGCATCTCTTCCAGTCCAGGCATAAAGCTCATGACTTCCTTCAGGCTCCGCTTCTGGTCTTGCGCAAGCGCCTTAGTCGGGAAGATGTACATGGCTCGCGTATTCCGGTCCTGCTCAAGGGCATGTATAACAGGCAATTGGTAGATGAGAGACTTTCCCGAGCTGGTGGACGTGGACACCACCACATGATGCCCGTCGTGTAAAGCGTTGATGGCATCAGCTTGATGTGCATAAAACTGAGTAATTCCCTTGGTATTGTAGAGCGCGTTAACCAGATCTTGGCTGAGTAGAAAGTTCAGATAGCCGTAAACAGGGTCCTGAGCCTCGAATACTCGATGGCCATCGGGCACTATCTGGCCGGTGTACCATGGACTATCCTTCAGCTCCTGTACGATCTCCGGAATACTTTTCCTCTCCTTCGGAATGCTTGCGGGTAAGGTGCTAGGTTTTGGCTGGGGGGTTGACGCTCTTGGTGTTGAAGGCCTGGGAACGAAGGGTTCGGACTCGCTTCTGAGTGCCATTTCCGGATCTAGACTTTCTGCAGCACAGTGGTTCAAGAAGATGTTGACTGCATTGGCGAACTTGGTGTTCCTCTTTTCTATTAGTGCCGTCATTTGCTTCTGACTATACACAGGCATTTTGACATGCTCATGTCGAAGCCTGCGAGTCGGCTTAGTCGGGTCTCCGGTTTTCTTGTCCTGGACTTGCCTCTTGAGATCTTCATCAATGAACTCAAAGTAGAGGACCTCCCGTCCAGATTTCGACTCTTGCTCATCTTCTCCGGTATGGTACGGGCCAGCATCACCTAGCCCTTCCAAGCCGGTCATACCGCCAACAGACGCATCGGGCGCAAAGGACTGAGATGACTTCCCAGCATACCTTGCTGTCTTGAAGGTATCATCCTTTTCGGCACCCCTTGCATCCAGCTGTAGCATTAGCTCATCGACATAGGCAAACTGAATGCCCTCCGGACGTAAAGCTACAATGGCGGCTACATCCTCAATCGTTAAGGAGCGCTTTGTGTGAGACTCAACCGTGGACCGTATCGTCTCAAACGTAGTCGCCAGATGCTTTCGTGTAGAGCAAAAGGTGTAGACGAGGTTCAAAGCCCTGTGCGTCTTCTCGAGTTCCTTGAACCACGCGGGCCATTCAGCGTCGCTTTCGACAATGGTAGGCTCGGAAACAAGCTTAGGGGGACGACCTCTCCGCTTCTTTGGTCCCGTTGTTGCTGGACCACAACTGCCGGAACTCTCCTGGGAGTCGCAGCTAGGATTTCCAGCGAAAGCGGCATCGTGCCCTGGCTCTATCGACGCTTCGGGTTCGGTGGACGCGCTATGGTGGCTGGAAGTCATGATTTTCGTAGTTGACTGGCAGGGGGGGTTTAATGCGTTCCACCTCTGTTTAAACCGTTCGATGCTGGACGTGCCGATTATCATCGGACCCGGGAGTTATGTTCCTGTGGAAAGATCGAAGACGAAACCAGAACAATCATGTTCACCAGGAAGTCGCGTTGTGGCAACTGCCGTGTGCTTGCCAACTGCCGTGTGCTTGCCGTTGAAGATCACTGCATTGTTTGCTTCTGATGACGGCGCGAAAGAAGCGGGACAGCACGTGCCCGTCCGCTATCAAATGGTTCAATGTCTTGTAGGGTTAGGGTTCAAGGAATGCCGTCTTTCCCCTTTCGTCCTCTCTCGCAGGCCAAGATGTTTGTTCCACACTCAACCCACTTCTTCAAAGTGACCAAGACGACGGGAAAGAGATGATTGAATCCGCCATGTCCTCCAACATTCTCATTACGACGAGCATGCCTCTTTACACTCGTTGTCCCTCTGAGCTGAGGTTCCTTCCCATGAGACCTCATTGGCCAATTCAGGGGGGCAATCGCAACATCTTCCCGAGCAACCGTCTCTCGCAGGCTGTGCGGCCTGTGCCGACCTCGAACTTACACCGACTCCGGCTTCTCGGATCGAAAGCTAGAAAGGGAAGTCGTGAGCCGGCAGCGAGCCATGCAGAAGCGGGCAAGCCGCAACCAACACCTAAGGTCGATTGCAACATTGGCCGGGATGGGGCCCGGGAAAAAGTTCTCCTCGTCCCGCCCCGTCTTCGAGAACCTTTCTCTTTTCGGATCTTCCCCGCCACTGGACACTACTCTGGTGAACAGCAACTTTGGTGAACGCAGTTTATATACGCAGCCGAACAGCTCCGGGGGCACAACTCTTATCATGCAATATTCGCGGCACCTTCGCTGCTGTGCCTGCTTACATACCTATTAGCCTAGCGAGCCTACTTGGGAATATTATGCTACACAATCAACCAAGGGAAAGGGAGCTCTGCCTGTAAAAGGGCATCGAACCGGACCCGGATTCCCGTCTCGCCTCAAGACCTCAATAAGTGAGAAGGGCCCAGTGGAAATGGTCCGGTCTGTCCCTCCCACCCATGTTTTCTCTTGGTCTGCTACCACCTAACCCCATCTCGCAGCTGTTGATGGGGACGGCAAATAACCTACTGCAGGCTATCCGTTACTGGACTAACCTTTTCTTCGGGTGAATTAATTATGCGCATCATGTTGTCATGTTGCTACACAAGACATACACGCCATCACAAGCCTGCTGGGTCTTGGGTGTATATAACTTCTCGGTGTCTCGCCGTTACTTGGGGTTCGACGATGTTGATAAGTGGCAAGTGAAAGTTCAACTTCAGCTCTTCCATATCAAACTCGCCAAGAGCTTTCAGGTCCTCCCCCAGTCTCTTCTCTTCACCATGTTGTTCTCCATGCTCCTGGCTGGCGCCTCCTTGGCTGCCTCTGCCTCTGCCTCTGTTACTGATAAGCCCACCAAGAAGCCCTTTGACTTTCTTGTGACCTTTGGCGACAGCTATACGGACAACGGTCGTTTGGGATACTATATCGGCAATGGAGGCAACCCTCCTCCGGCCGGTCAGCTTCACGGCGAAACCAACGTGACCGCCAGCGGAAATCTGACATGGAGCCAATATGCAAGCCGGCAAGTTGGGTCCAAGCTTGTCGACTACGCCGTAAGGTATGTTTGTTCCTTACCCACCCTTTATCGGGGGTTGTTTCCTTCTTCGCGCTCAAAACGTTCGGGACTGCTCAGCTAACGCGTCGAAGCGGAGCAACCTGCTCGAACCAGGTCATCTCGCGATACTTCAGTGCCATCAACAGGGACTTCCCAGCTGTCTTGGATGATGAGATACCCTCTTTCCTCGCCGACACTGCGTACAGGTCCATCTTCCCCAACAGGACCGCCGACAACACCGTCTACGCCCTTTGGATCGGAACCAACGATCTCGGTGGCGATGCCTTCCTGACCGAGAACCAGCACCCCGGCAAGACCCTAAACGACTTCTCCGAGTGCATCTGGACTGTTTTCGACACCATCTACAAGTCCGGCGGACGTCGTTTTGTCCTGCTGAACTTGGCGCCTTTGCACCTGGCGCCTCTCTATGCCACCATAGAGAACGGCGGCTTCTTGGGACCAAGCCAGTTCTGGGCCGGCAAGTCGCAGTACAACGTCACGGAGAGGAGCGAGAAGATCAAGGAGTACAGCACCACCCTCAACACCGTCTTCAGCTATGGGGCTGCAGTCAACACCAAGGTCAAGTCGCGCTGGCCCAAGGCGACCTTTGATCTCTTTGACGTCCACAGCCTCCTGACCGACGTCCACGAGAACCCTGCCGCGTACCTGGATGCTCCTCACAACAGCACCGGATACTTCCACCACTGCTCGGCTTCCGGTAGCGACTGCGTAGACCAGACGAGCCTTGGCCCGTTGACCGGTTTCATGTGGTACGACGAGCTGCACCCTTCCACCAAGACCGGTATGTTTTTGTCCTTTCTCATGAGTTTATCTTTCTAGCTTGCCATCACCCTGCTACTGTGATGCGGGATCCAAACATGTGAATATCGCTGACAAGGATATGTCAGATTCCGTAATTGCTAAGCACTTCCTCGATGTTGTTGCTGGGCAGTCCAATTTCGGCACTCGCTACTACGATTAAGCCGATTAAGTCAAAGACTGTGAGGATGAGGGTAGAGCTAGGGAAGGGGGAATAGAATATAAATAATCTGACAATTGCTGTTCAATTTCCCTATGAAATGGCTGTGCTTGAAGCTGTGTGCTATCTCCCAACTGCAAGGTGGTGTCGTGCAATGTGATTTACGATCGCTGTCTGCATCCCATCATGATGAAAATACAGGACGGCGGAGCGGGCTTTTGTCCGCACACATCTGTGCATCCACAGACCACCTCAGCGAATGGCATGGCCTTGCGCATATCTGGCTTGCATTCGTTCGACCTCCACAGAACTTTGGATCCCGGTCGCTTCCGGTCAATCCACCCCACTTGCAAAGTGCGCTTCTCCCAATCGGGCTAGCGCTTCGGTGGTCACAGTCGCGCAGGCCAGCAGGAACCCACTCACACCCGCTTTTCGTCTTTGCAATTTTGCATCGGATTCGGCCACATTGGCCCTCGTGGCATTTTCGCACGACCTCCGTGCCTCCGCGCAGAGTCGCAGAAGTCGCTTCTCTGCCAAATCCTCGCTCGTTTTTACGCTCTTCCCAACGCTGCCCTACCGCGCCTGCCCGCGCACGCCAAACTCGGTCAACTTGCCAGCAATTACCTGTGGTAATCGCCGTCCGCCTGTACAGCATTACATACGCATTACATACGGAAACCCTACACACATTACCGCTCAGGCTCAGGCTCCAGCTAAACAGACTGTCCCTCGGCCCGGTCCCGTCCAGTATCCATCACGTCAGCCAGGCATCTCGTCTCGTCTCAATCTTCGTTGGCTGGCTCCCGTCACTCCAGGTTCCTTTCTGCACACCCCCTTCAGCTACAGACATTCCCGACTGTGGCCCTCACCTCGGCTCAGGGTTCCGGTCGGTCCCCCTTCAGACCCGGCTTTCCAGGACTGCCCTTCATCTCATCCCATCACTTTAACCCCCTCATCCGTCCCTAGGTAGGGCTGGGCGGGTTGAGAGACAGACCCTGCGTCACCCTGCCTTATCTACTTTATACTTTCGGTCTCATTATCGGCATCCCCCCTGCTACTGTTGGGGAGTTGTGTCCATCTCCATCCGATCGTGACCAACTGACTGGACACTCACACGCACAGTCTCGTCACTTGGCTGTCTGCACTCCCAGTCCCCGGTAACTCTACCCCGTACTGCATCCCGTCGTGGTGTGCCTCGCTGCCGGGTGCCACCTGTCTGGACCCCAGATCCATCAAAGACGACTTTCCAGACGCTGGATAGTCATCTGTCTCTCTACCTACACCCCCCCTCGTCGTACCTCTCAGGGCCCGTACGTACAGGTACCCTACTTGTACATCCTAACCTCCTCCCTAACCTTTCTATCAAAGGGCAGCGTACCTTGGACGTCAAGTCAGGTACCTACACCCGCATACCTCCCCAGGACACAATATCTGAGGTGACCCTCACTCTTACACGTCCGTCATACCGTATCAATTCCGCCCCACACGCCGTTCTGTCTCGTACAGATAACAGGAAAAGACGTGCGGTGGTAGACAAGAGTTTGCGTGGTGTGTGGTGGTGATTCCTGCTGAGGCGACCCGGAAACAGGAACCACCAATATCGGCCAACATTAAGCAACCCGACACATCCCTGGTGGCTTCAAACATACGCCCGGTTCCATCCCATCCTCAAACGTGCCTGACAAGCAGGTACCTACAGCCTACAGGTATCTAAAGCGCTGTACAGTATCTGGCTTTACAGGCTTGACAGCAGAAAGGAAAAGGACAAGACGAAACTTGCGTCGGTGTCAGTGTCACCCCAGGTACAGAAGAACCGACTGCCGAACGCCTGGAACAGCGCCGTCGAACAAGTCTGTGGGCGCTAACAAACCACGAACAGGGGACAAACAGGCTCCTCGTTGGTTGGCTGCTGCGTTAGGCTGGGTTCAGGTTGTCGATTGATGGCCTTACCCCTTCCCCACATCTACATTGGCAGCCGCAAGACCTCCCTGATCGAGGTGATCCACGCCCACCTCAGCACGCACGACGTTTCTGTTGTCGTCCAGCGTCGTCCCTCCCCCCCATCCGTTCCCTTGGCGCTCCAGTTGATCCGTCAACGATAAATCATAAGCCATGTACCAACCCCAATACGGCTACAACCCCAATCCCGCCGCTGGTACGGGAGCTGGTAATTCAGCCTTCAACGGCGCCCCACCTCCACAGAACCCTCAGAACTCTCAGGTCCCTCAGGTTCCTCAGGCGCCTCACTTGCAGCCCAGTCCCAGTCGTGGGCCGTCCCCGAGCCAGCAGCAGCAGCAGCGTCATCAGCAGATGATGTATAATAGCCAGCAGCAGCAGCCCGGGCAGCAACACCACCCAGGCCAACAGCAAACGCAGCAGCAGCAACAGCAACAGCAGCAGTTCCACATGGGCTCCCAAGCCGGCGGCAGTCACTTCCCAGCTGCTGCGGCTCCGAGCCCAGGAATGATGGGAACAGGTGCTGGTCCTGCAGGAATGATGCAGAATGCCGCCATGCCGCACACTATGGCTGCCACCAATGGTCAGAGTAAGCTCTAACCTTTCCCTCGCGCCTTGTTTATCTTTCCACCCACCCCCTTGGCCCTGGCCTCCTGGACCTCATGCCTATGTATCATCGTCCCACTCCCCTCCTCCTTTGGGCCTTCCGCAGCTACTGTTAGACTTTGTTTCCCCGGTTTTGTTTCTCACTGTATTCGATTGTACCTTTTCTTTGTTTCACGTCCCGGCAAGTTTGCGTCTTACCGCCCACCCGGTGTCTCACGGGTCCTGCCGCGCTTCATCCCGTCTGTCAAGTTCGTCCTGCGTCCTTCAATGCCATTCTCCGATTCGTCCCCCTTGGACCCCTTCCCCATTGATTATCAGTCGAGTACCTACCTCTACCTACCTAGCCACATAGCTGTCTATATACCTTGGACGTGAAAGGCTGACCGAGTCTCCGGATCAACAGTGGCATTCCAGGCGCCTTACACAAGCGCGCCGTATGTGGCAGCCGTGCCATCACCCGCGGCACCTCAGCCGCAACTTCCAGCTAACTATATGATGTCTGCTTCTATGCCCCATTATCCAATGAATGCTACCATGTCCCAGCAGCAGCCAATGATGCAACGTATACACCCTTCTCAGCAGAATGCTGCCAACATGTCCGCATCAACACCCCAGCGCTCCTTCAACCCTGCCTCTCAGGGCACCCCAAACAACGCGATGTCCTCCCAGCAGCCAGGTACTTATTCTACTGCCCAAGGCCAAGGAGGCTCTGCGAATCAGACACCAACCACCACCCAGCCTCAAAGTGGCTCGGCCGTAGGCACACCCCAAACACCTACGTTCCCTTCCACCGGAGGACAAGGTCAGGTTAATGGGACGCCGATACACTCGGCCCCACAAAGTCCAGCTACGAGATCGCGTGAAACGGAACGGTTCGCCGTATTATTGGAGATCAATCATGAGCTCCTGTACGAACTAGCGTGTCTCCACATTAGCCGGCAAGAGATAAAGAGAGAAAAGGAGGCAGCTGGTGAGGCGGGTGAGCAGCAGCAAAATGGTGGTATGAGTTTCTCTGAGGAGGAGAAATTGACAGAGCAGGATTATCAACAGTGAGTGGCAACCACAACGGAAGGATCGGGTATCTCGAACTGAATGACTAATCTCGTGTTATAGATGCTTGGTCAGGGCCAGAACCAACATGGGTTTCATGGGCTCGCTATCACAGCCGGGCAAACAACCCAATGTACACCCGTATCCAGCATATCTGACACCCCCACCCCTACACTTGAATCTCAGGATAAGAGTAGCACAGAACACATCTGCTGAGGACAGCGCGGGTGATGCGCCACCTGACCCGAACACTGATCGCGCGGAAAGACATAAAATTATGACGGATCTTTACAAGAAGCTCCAGTCACTTTATCCAGGCGTTGATTATAAAAATGAGCCCCTCTGGAGGACGGGCGTGAACCCTACAACAGGACCATCGGGTCTTCCCGGACCTGGGTCAATGCCAGGAGGTACTCCTGATCAGATGTCACAGCAACAGCAACAGCAGCAGCAGCAGCAGCAGCAAAGCCAGCAACAGCAAGGCCAGCAGCAAAATTCACAGCAGCAACCTGGACAACAGCAGCCCGGGCAACAATTAAGTCATCAGCAAATGATGATGCTGAAGCAGCAACAATACCGCGAGCAAATGCACCAAAAGCAGCTACAAATCCAGCAGCAAATCCAACAGCAGCAGCAGCAGCAGAATGGCCAGCTAGCTGGTGGTGGTGTAGGGTCGAACCACGGAAGTCCGGCTCCAAGCGGACAGCTGCTACAACAGGGCATGAAGACGCCGCAGATGACGCCGCAGATGTCCAACGCCATCCCCCCCGGGATGGTGACACAACATCAGCAGCAACAGCAGCCTCAAGGTCAGCAAAGCCAACAGGATACGCAGCAATCGCAGCCCGGCACATCGGGACCGCCATGAGAACTTTGCTAGAAGTCATCACCCTTGGTTGTCATGAAAGTGAACGAAAAGAAGCAGAGACACGTCATATCAAGCTCGTATAACGGTGGGCTTTTGGGAGTTTTTGGGTGGGTGGTTGCTAGGCTGAAAGTTTGGTTATGTACTAGAAGAAGAAGAGAACAAGAACGAAAAGATGGGACGTTTGGATTTTACGTGTCGGTATAGCCGGAATAGAATAAGGTGTGGAGTCTCACATCATCTTCATGTTAGTTCAATCCATATATATGTGTTGGGCTTCTGATGGCTGGAGGACGGGACGATTTTCGGTTTTCCTGGCGGTTCAAAGAAAAATAGGAGACTGTATTGTTGCCCTTTCTTTGTTGTCCTCCATGTTTGCTGCCCGTTTCTACTGTTCGTCATAGCGAGGATTTCCCTTTCTCAAGATCACATTATACTATAGCGGAATAGACGGTGGGTTTTTGCGTTGCTTTGGCTTTTTGGTAAGCAAGTGTAAGACTACTAAAAGAAAAAGGGTAGACAATACTAACATATACTGGTAAGCCACATCCATCCACACCTTACCCGCATCAGGGGCACCATAGCCAAAGATCCACATACAGATTCACATCACAATCTATCTTGGGCGATTCCATATTAATACATACTATATGTATTCCCAAGAAAGATAGCTGATCGAGACTCCGGTTACCCCCGGCGTGCCCGACATCTATATGTATTCAACAGCCTCAGCTGAGCTGCAAAACATAAACATTGATATCTCATCTCAATTTCCACTAACCACTGGGAGGGAGACCTCAACCCTCCGTATATTGCGGAGTGACGCACGTGGCGTGACACGACGCGGTTCACCGAATGAACTCTTCCTTTGTTACTTCAGAGCTTCAGAGATCTTGGGAGATCTTCGGAGACCTTCCGGTCGACACTTCACTCCTTCACTAACCGTTCATGAGCTTACCAATCACCGAGGAAGTGAAATTGTTGCTGTTCATACGGACCGTGACCCGTCACCCGGGGTGATTCATCCGTCGATCCAGAAGGTTTACTCCCGTCCGTTATCTACCCAACATGTGCGTGTGGTCCAGTGGTATGCGTGCTTTAATCCTTCTCATCAAACCAACGTTGCCTCACAGCATCTTTGTTTATGCGTTGCAAGCGATGGAATGAAATCGTCGAAACGCCAAGAAATAACCTTTTCTGAACCACGATCGCGACCACCACCGATGAGGCAGGAGGTCACGACTGTCAAAACGGAGTTCCTGCAGCAGTGCTGGCGCAGTTGCATCCTGCCCGCAGAACAAGTGCTGCAACTGCAACGACTTCCACCGGCCACTGCAAGCTGTGCAGTGATTGTGGGGATTGGCTCTGTGCGGCCGAAGCTTCTCCCATTTCTCGTCCAATCAATCAGCCCTACTTGCACCGCTTGCACAGACTTGCATGCTACGCATGTGGAGATTGTGCAATTGATTGGTTGGAAATTTGACGGTTTCTGTCCCGGTGTTTTTGGTATGCTGGTGATGCGTGTGAAAGGGGGTTGGTGATTGCCAGGAGGTGACGACGGTGATGTCGAGGACAAAACAGAGTCAAACACACAAAAGACAAGTTGGAATGGAGGACTATCCGTTTGAGGGTTCTCAATGGTGACGAGACCGACAAAGAGACACTATAGGCGATTTAGGACGATAAATAGCATTGTCGTGGGATAATTAACAAGTGATTTATGGAGCTATGCGGTGAAGGAAAGCCAGCCAGTTGAGCCAGGAACGCCAGGGGCCGGGACGAGGCACGGGACGGTGGGACTAGGGGTGAGACCCCCCGCCGGCCCGCCGCCCACTGAGAACCCGACCTCCATGATCGGACAAGACCGACCGATCTTCTTCTCTAGTCGGCCGCTGTCACAAATGTCAACACCACACGGGTCTAACGGGCTACGTGGGATCGGTGACAACGAAAGACTTCAGGTTGGAGGGGACAATCGGCGGTTCTCTTTCCGTGGATATCCGTGGGCTTCGTTGGTGTAGTGGTGCCGGTGCCGTGATGAGACGAATTTGCGATTAATCATTCATTCAGATGCGTTCCAGTGTCTCGGTGGATGCCCTGTAATTCTGCGAGAATTGGATGAAATCAGGGGTGGTTCCAACTTGGCCCATTCACATTGCACACTGTCTGGTGCTTGAACCCCTGAATCCGACATCAATCGTGTGTTTCTCCTTGGTGACTCTTGCCGCCAATTGTCCTCCTTCATAGAACTGCAAGTGCGCGTTTCTCGACAACAAAGTCGCCAACCTGTGCACAACCGCTTCCTTTACTTCCTTTCTGCAAGATCCAGCGCTTTGAGAAAGGACTCAGTCACGCTGGGGGCGGGTCGAGTCGCGCGGTTTCAGCATTCAAAGTTCTTGGCCGCTCGATGAAACAATAACAGCGAAGCACCAGCCAGTCGCGCGCCAAGAGCTAGCCCATTTGCACCCATTCGCCCCGGGCGGTTCTGGCTTCTGAGAAGGCAAGCTAACGAGACGAGGACATCCACACCAAAACAAAGTCCACTTTCCTTCGTGTCGTTGGCGAGACGCTCATCCCTGTCTGCCTCTTTCCCTTGTTGAGCCGCCGTCGATTCGGAATCATCTGGGGAGAAGCTTTCCACTTTCTCTTTTGCCTTCTGTCAGTGTTGGAAGTGGAAAGCGACTGCGAGAAAGAAAAATTTGATCACTTGTTGTCCCACGGTTGAAAGGAGAGTGACAAGAACTTAAGAAGACCGAGCAGCAAGTAGGTACCGTCTACATACAATACCTTGACTTGAGCTGGGAACCCCCCTTCACCGACTTAATAACCCGAACGGACGAACCATCACGGTACACAGCCAGGATTTTGATTTTACTCTTTTGGAGTGGCAGCGGGACTCGGAACCCGCTTGCAGAGACGAAGACAGACGAAGAACACGCCAATTTTGTTCCACAACAATAAACGAGCAACCCGGATTTTTCACAACAGGAATTAAACCAAACCAGAGAGACCTGCCGATTTACATACCAACCTTATCTTCTTGTCGAGGCCCATTTTAGCACCTTTTTTACCTGCTGTGGTCGACGCTGCGCGCTTGCACGACCTGCCTGTCGACCCGCGTTGTGCCACCCTCCGGCCTTCTCGAGTTTCACCGCCCCTCGATCTCGACCCCAAATTACACCAAAACGGCCACCACAAAAACATCCAAACCGATTTTAGCCTCGGAATGGAGCTCGATCGCAAAACACGGGATAGCAGGCACGACAGCAAATATGATGATCAAGAAGAAACGTCAAAGTCGCCGCTCCCGTCGCCAAGTCCAACCGGGACCAATTCCTCTCCGATCGAGCTAGAATTCGACAAGCAGAGGACCATGGAGCACGACTCCCTCGTTTCCGTCCGCCTCTCCGAACCTTCGAGGTCTTCACTCCAAATCGACACGACCGTTTCCCCACCACGGAAGAACGTCTGGGGTCTCCAAGACTCGCCCTGCGCTTCGCCAACTGACGATGCGGAGACGGAAACAATCAAGGAAGAAAAGAACGATGAGGATCGTAATGACGAATTAAAGACGCCGGCGTCGACGCACAGCCCAAGCTTGCTGGAAGAGCTTGAGAGTGTGCAAGAGGACAATGAGGAAGCGGAAGACGACAACGATGATGCACGCAGTGAGGGCTCAAGCGCTGAATCCGAGGACGTGAATTGGGACGATCTGCAAAAGAAAGAGGACGAGCAGGTCAAAGAGCAAGATGCAGATAATGTAAGTTGCATGCATGCAGCTATGGCTGACTGTTCCTGAAATAGTGCGACATCAGCCTATTTTGGTGGCTTACCCGCGCTGACACTCCCGCCCTTACAGACACAGTCGACTGCGATGCTGCTAGCGAAACTGGAGCAGGAAAATAATAAGATCGCGACAAATCCCAAGAGTGTCAAGGTTGCCGCCGTGGAAAAGGTAGCTTCGCCAGGCCGCAAACCGAGACCACCATCCATGGCTCAGCTACGACAGATGGTCAATGGACCGACCCCTCCAGCTCTTAGATACTCGGTCCTGCCACCGCCACCCATGACCGAGCTCGAGTTTTACATGGCCCTGGTCAAAGACCCTAAGCAGACGGCAGCCAGGCTTCCCACTCTGCTCTCCAACAAGATCAGAAAGGGCATCCCCCCGCCGCTGCGCGGTGTGGTGTGGCAGAGCATGTGCGGTGCTCGTGACAAGGACCTCGAGGACGTGTTCGAACGGTTATCTGGCGAGTCAAGCCCATATGAGGGCATCATTGGCAAAGATCTCGGACGAAGCTTCCCCGGCGTGGAGATGTTTAGGGATCCCGAGGGTGACGGACAGCGCATGCTCGGTCGTGTGCTCAAGACGTTCAGTCTATACGACACGAAAATCGGGTACTGTCAGGGACTTGCGTTTCTGGTCGGACCCTTATTGATGCACATGCCGGACAAGCATGCATTTTGCGTTTTGGTCAGGTAAGTTGGAGTTACTGCACCGTTGGGATTGCGATGGACATCGGATCGTCTTTGGCGGTAGCGAAAAAGTCGATCGATTCCGGAAATAAGTGGCCGATCAGCTAACACATACATTTCCGCCCACAGGTTGATGGAGAACTACGATCTGCGCCACTGCTTTGTGCCCGACTTGTCAGGACTGCACGTCCGAATTTACCAGTTTACAGAACTGCTGAAGCAGCATCTGCCCGTGGTTGCGGACCATCTCGAAGACTTGGGCGTCGAACCGGCCTATGTTTCACAATGGTTCCTGTCCTTCTTCGCAGTGACCTGTCCCCTGCCCATGCTGTTTCGCATCTACGATGTGATCTTTGCCGAAGGGGCATCGGAAACGATCATGCGAGTAGCGCTGAGTCTGATGCGCAAGAATGAAGGCCGCATTCTGGCATGCACCGAGATGGAGGACGTCATGCAACTGCTTTTGTCACGCGGCTTGTGGGATTGTTACCACTACAATGCGGACGAGTTCGTCCAGGACTTTGTCGCTTTGTCGGACGTGGTCACCCGGGAGCGAATGGCATTGCTCGAACAGGGGTACCGTGAAGCCAAGATTCCCCCAAGCGCCAATCCCAAGAGCGAAGATGCGCCAGGGTCTGATGTTGCAACAGCAGCCTCCCGCTTTCTGGGTCGCTTGTGGGCTTCCTCATCAACCCCGAAATTGGCCTCTTTCGCGTCGGCAGTTCAGGGGTCCTCCACCGCGTCCTCGTCTTCACCCACCACCATTTCGTCTGGCAATACCCTTAGCCCCGGTCTGTCACGTCCCCTCAGCATGCTCCGCCGCAGCACTTCGAAAAGTACATTGAATTCCATGGAGGCTGCATCACAATCGTCCACAGCGTCGTCGTCGGCCAGTGTCTTGAGCTCTGCTTCGACCGAAGCGACGTCGGTCCAGTCGCGCGACAGCTCCACCACCGTCGACCACGATTCATCAAGGGACTCGGTCGCTCTTGGCAGCAGCGCGGCTAGCACCAAGGCCAAACAGGCGCACTTCTCGGTTACCCCCAGCCTCTACCAAGACGACCGCAAGCACTTGCACACACAGATCGAAGACCTCCTCACCGCCCTTAGCGAATTACAACGAAACCACGCCCTGTTGGCCAGCCAATTGCAGAAGGAGAGGGAGGAGCGCGAAGAAGATCGCCAGGCCGTACGTTCGTTGCTCGATGGTCTACGAAAGAAGGCGAACCCTGCTGCACAGTCATATGCGGCGGCAGCACGAGAGGCCGAAGAAGACGACGAAACACCGAGCAAAGATGTCGAAATCGATCTTAGCCCCGAGGAGCTGTCCGACCTGCTCGACTTTGTCGCCGACCGATTCAGCGAAGAAGATCCCAACAAGGTAGCAATACCGCACACCAAGGAGCAGCTGCACGAAGATCTTGTACGAGTAAGAGAACAATTATCGAACGAACAAGCCAAGACACAAGAATGCAACCGCAGGATACATGATATGGAGCAAGAGATGGCCACCATGAAAGAACAACTGAGGGAAACCCACGCCCATGTGCGCAACATGCATGCGGAAAAGCAGCGCCTTGAGCGCCAAATCCACGGCATGCGAGTTAGAGCCTCGGATGCCACTCCTTCCTCGGAAGGAGGCGACTGGTTTGGGCGATCATCGACGGGCGGTAGCAGTGCACCCGGCGGCGGTCTGCGCGAGTTGAAGCTCGTCCGCAGCAAGTCCTCGCCAGCGCCACCTCCCATGTATCCTACCAAGCGATCCTCCAGCATGATGACTACCTCGACGCTGGCCTCCACCCACAGACGCGATGCTAGCAACGCTACCGCCATCTCGGTGATTAGCTCCAACTCGCCTCCGGCGCCGGCGCCCGTCTCTCTGGCAGCGGCAAGCGCCGCCAACACGGGTCAAGCCCCGACCAGCGAGAACGATGCGCTCTTGCTCGAGCTCGTCCAGGCCAAGACGGCCGAGGCCATGGCTAAGCAAGAGGCGGAAGAGGCAAAGCAACAGCTCGAAAGGATGCGCAAGGCATTTGGGCTGGCGCCAGGCGAGACGCCGCCGGTGAACTCGCAGTCAGCGCATAATAGCATGGCTGGCGTGTTTGGGCGGTTGACTGGCCCCTCCACTCCTGATGGCGGCCCTGGGTTGCAGAAGGTGGTCACCTCGCCGCCGGGGACGTCAGCTGGGAATACTGCCAGCGGTGCTAGCTTCTGGGGTTGGGGGAGGAAGTGAAGTGTAGAGGTTTAAAGTGAACCATCTGGATAAAGTGTATGGGATAGAGACAAGTGACAGGATCATTGTTTGACGTGGTTGAAAGAGGGAGGATTGTAACATGCATGCCCATGCGGAATATGCCTATCAAAGGTGGACTGGGGGTCGCACAGGCCAAGGTGATTTTACATACATATATACAGTACTCGATCAAGAAAGAGTCTGGACTGGAGTGGAGGAGGGGAAGAAGGGGCGGCGTCCAGGTCTTCATCATGGCATGTCATTCATCATCACCTATCATATTGAGAGTATCGTTCGAACATAAAAGGTACATACATAATGTCTTTTTGTGTGTCTGTTCTGGGCTGGCTTTCAAGAAGAAAAGCCTTTTCACTTAGCTTGTGGATCATACATCCATCATATATCATATCACGGCGACGGAGTCCCGAGAGGACACCTCGGGTTTTATCATTTTATATACTCATATAGTATAAACTCTCTTCTCAAATCATTAAAAGTGTCCTGGGTGAAACTTAAAACGTGTTACGAGCTTTGTACGACACCCCACCCACCACTACCTTTCCGTTTTCTCTTCCTCGGGGTCCTCTCGCTACTCGGGAAGTGGTGGACAAGGGTGATTGGAATGGATGAGGGGATGTAGATTGTAGCTACATATGTATCTCGCTTGACATCGCTTATCGGTCGGTTCTCACGCTTATTTGGTGAGGTGGTAAGGTACCATAACTTGATAACTAGAGGTCTATAGCCGGTAAATGAGATAAGATGCCCTCACCGACTCACGACTTTTCTAATTCGCCAAATTGAATGAATGGCTAACAGCCAGCCGTGTGGTGGGGGAGGAAAATGAAGAAGAGCTAAAGGTCTGGAAGTCCGGAAGTGGAAGCTGTGAGGCGGACTGACGAGGACGAGGGTAAATGGATGGATGGATGGACATGGACTGGACCGAGATGATAGATCAAGGAGACGAATAGTGTGGTAAGAGGGTAGTGGAACTTGCCCCCCCCCCCCCCCCCCCCGTACGCAGTACATACAGTAAATAAAGCAGCCCAGGAATTAGGTACAGTAGTAGTAGGCATTGCGAACAAACCGATCCCTCCTCTGCGCTGCGTCTGGTTCGTGGTATGGTTCCTGACCGGTTGTGGGAAATTCGTCTATCTGGGGGCTGCTTTGAGTGTCTGCCTACCTACCGGTGTTCGTTTTGTGTAACGGCTGGGGTGGGACTTTCTTTGGTAAAGTGGGACTGTGGGAGGGCGGTTTGAGTGCCCTCACCTCCGGCTCTTTTACGGTACCTTACCATCAGTATTGCAGCTGAAGGAATGTCTTCTGTGGAGATGTTGTGAACTGAATGCACTTTGAACATCTTCCTCTTTCAAGTCTGGACAGTAGATCTCGCCGACCTGGCTAGGCGCTTCTCTCCTTTGGCCTGTTTAGCCGCCATGATGTTTTATTTCATGCACATATACTATCCAAGGAGCCAATTTCCGTTTTCCTTTGAAGTTCGGATATCGGTATCTTGGATCCTTTTCTTTCCGTTGACGTGTTCCTTGATCGTCTATGCCTAGAGATCAAAGAGAAAAGAACCGCCCGGTCTAGCCGCCCCCGCGCCCCGCGCGAACGACAAACTAGCTTACCAATAACCGAACCTAAATGCGTCAACATGTAAAAGAACCAAGAGGACAGGTAAAGAGGTAGAGGTAGGAAAACCTGTCGGCCAGTTGCCGTCCACTTGAGATGTGACGTTATTGGCGTGGCCCTCTATCTTGGCAGGATTTACAGGGTTCTCAATTAAAATTTCTGTTAGTGTTAGTGCCAAATTTCACATGCCATTTATGACGACTATTCTTGGAGTCGCCCACGTTCTAGGCTGTTGCTGTGCGGTACCTACACCACACCAATGACGGGAAGACTGTCGCGTGCTTCTCGATGTGGATGTGGATTGCAGTGTCAGTCAGGCAGCAGGGAGGAAGAAAAAGTCATAAAGTAGATGGTTTAGGATTTCGACTAGTTCGTTTGCAGAGCGGGAGCAATATTGCTACCTGTCCTGTATGTTCTGACTGTTGTTATCGTAGACGATGCAGCCGAGGGAGCTTTGTCTCCTGAATTGGACGCGAGTGTTTTCCTCTTGTTGTAGCTCCGTTAATATTTCAAGTTCACCCGGTAGCGAACGTCGTATTAGGGGCTCTGTTTCGAGGTTTGAAGGGTTGTAGCAACTAGCAACTGTTGCACCATGTTTGAGACGACTGTAGACGTCATCCACAAGGGGTGGTCGAGTTGTTGTTTACTGCCAGAACAGTCAACAGATGGGCTTCAACAACCACAGAGTCTTCCAAAGAATTCCTTGAATACTTTTCTTTTGGATAAGGGTACTTCGGAACGATGTGCAGCCCCTCCCAGGCTTCAAGAAGCACGACATGGCCGAGACAAGTGTGGGCAGGAAAACGGGAGAGGTCTGATAGGGTGACGACAAACAGTGACACACTTGGCCTGCTGTTTTTGTGGCATGATGAGATCATTCATGGAATCCGGTCTGGAGGAGGTCAAGGTGCTACAACGCCGTTGGCCCGTGCCCTGCGCTCCTCCTTGTGCAAAGAACGTGCTTCTCTCGCCGACTGTGGGGTTCCTTCCTGCGTATCCTGCGCGTTGCCCTATCTTTTTTGGTGGGGCGACCCTGCAGCTTTGGGTCTTTTGGGTGTCACCGGCCCACTAACAGTGCCGCTGCTGGGTCTTGCAGGTCTCCCGGTCGTTTTTGATGGACGATTGCGCTTGCAGAGTTCCCGCACCGCCGTCGTCACCAAGTTTTTGACAGGCCGCAGACATTGATATACGATCCGTCAGTGACTGCACCCCTCTTTCTTGTTCTTGTCAATTCCAACTTTCCATTCTTCTTTCCCTCCTCCAGAATTCAATCCTGTCGATATCCTCCATCTCGCCTTCTCCGACTAAACATCACGACCTCGAAAACAGAACCCCAAAACAGTGAGTTTTACCCTATCCATCATCCTACCGCAAACTCCTATCAACACACACAACCAAACGAGTACGGACTTCACGCGCTCGTTTGAATTCACCCGCCCGCTTCCTATCCTTTCAGTCTTGTGGTTTGTTTCTGACCGTCTTCCCGTTCGTCGTCACAGAATCTCTCGAGTTGTCATCGTCGAACCACGAATCTTCTCCTCTCTTATCAGTAACCACCAAGCAACGATCAACGAATTTTATACCACACATCAACAATAGCGGAAACGCCTAAATACTTTCGCAATGGCCGACCACTACGCTAACGGCTCGACTAACCTCGATGCCCTCAAGAACAGTAAGGTACGTGCGCTGCTCCAGCTTGTGCGAGCTTCTCCCCTCCCTTTGAACCAGCGATAAGGGCCGCCCGCTAACGATTGCGTCAGTGTTTCACAACAGCTCCCAACACCACCAACGCCAGCGACTCCTATCGCCATGACACTCCAAAATGCAGAAACTGACTGGAGTCCAATAGATGCTGCTTCTGCATACGACGCTGTGACGAAGGGTATGTTTGATTTCTTTCCTAGCAGATTTTCCTGCTCTCAAGCTCTTGGCTGGTGGAGATAAGCTAACGATGACGTTGTGTTTCAGGCCCTGTCGCTCAGAACGTCGCCGACCAGTCCGCCAAGACTGTTGACGAGCTCTCCAACCTTTCTGCGTCTCGCCGCACTCCCTCGACCCCCGCGGCTACTGGCCAGCCTTTGACACACTACCACTCGTTCTTCTCCGAGCTGTTGTCATGGAACAATCCTCGTATGTTCATCTCAAGGATCCCCAGAAATGAGCCGAGCCGGATTGCTAACGAACAACGTCAGGTGCCTCCGCCCTTGCTTACCTGAGCATCGTTGCTGCCATCCTCTCTGTTAGGTACTTTGATGTGCTCCGCTTGGGTTTCAAGCTCACCTGGATGGTCCTTGGTACCACCGTCGCCGCTGAACTCGCCGGCAAGACCATTCTCAACCAGGGCCTCGCGACTCAACTACGCCCACGCCAGTATTACACTGTTTCCAAGGAGACTCTTGATAGCGCTATTGGCGATGTTCACGAGCTCGTCAACTTCTTCGTCATTGAGGCCCAGCGTGTCCTCTTCGCTGAGAACATCTACGTTTCCGGCCTCGTTGCCCTCGCCGCTTTCTTCGCCTACTACCTCGTCAAGATCGTTCCCTACTGGGGTCTTGCCCTGATTGGCACCACTCTTGCCTTCCTCGGTCCCCTCGTCTACAAGACCAACAAGGAGGTTATCGATGCCCAGCTTAACCGTGCTAGCGAGATCATCGGCGCCCAGACTGCCCAGCTCCGCACCGTTGCTCAGCAGAACACCGAGAAGGCTACCCAGTTGACCAAGCAGTACGTTGGCGAGTATACCGCCAAGGCCCAGACTTTGGTTGGCAAGGCTACTCATGCCTCTCTCCGCGGTGAGGAGCACACCAACGGTCATGCCAACACCCATGCCAACAAGTCCGAGCTCCGTGACGCCGACTTCCCTCCCGCCCCCAGGGCCGACATCAAGACCGAGCTTGCGGCTCCTATCGAGCCTGTCGTTCCCGTCACTGTCAAGAGCGGTGAGCAGCAGCCTCTGTTGATTTAAGCGAGCTACCTTGCTTATACTTGCCACGGCGATAATTATGCTGTGGTCGGTTGTACTCTTTACCTGAATACTCCATGGCCGGCAATGTCCGGGATTCCATGGTCATGATACCCCGTTGGTATGGAGCGGTGGCTGATCTTCAACCAGAAGTTGTTGTCTAGTCGCCAGCTCGCGACCAGCAGAGAGCCAAGTCGAGGTGGTGGAGGAGACAAATAGTCGTTAGTAATGGATGAGTGGGTGGATGAATTGAGTGGTTTCTTTCCAATCCTCGGTTTATCATACCCTCGTGGCAAGGAACGCATGTGAAAAACGGCCGAAGAGATGGGTGAAGATGGGATGGTGTGCTACCTGATGACGGATGATGACTTACGTGAACTTAACGAGCACAAACGAGGGTGGAGTCGCGGCATTTCATTTTCTCGGGTCTCCGGAGTATTGGGTTATTGTCTTTCTATTTACCTAAGTAAATTCCGTACTTGTCAACTTGTTTGTAACCAACTTTGGCGCAAGATCTTGATATGAACGACTGTGATTGTTTGACAGTGCTTTGTGTGATGTTCGAAAAGCGGGTATGGTGCTTATAACTCCTGTGTGGAGCCGCTTTCAAACATCAAAGGTTGTATAGTGTAGCGGTTATCACTCCGGATTCTGATTTCTTCAGAACATTCCGGCAACCCCGGTTCGATTCCGGGTACGACCTCATCTTTTGCATTTTTTTTGTCTAACTCCAATGTGCTGGAGCTCATCTTGGATGTCCATATCCTGAGTGTTTACTTTTTTTCGGTTGCAAGCTGAGCATAGTGTTGACTTGTGTCGTTGGGTTGTTAACCGGAAAGGTGAACACAGCTTCCGCGCTTTCCGATCCCAGTTATGCGTACGGTCAAGACGGTGAGAATAGTATGTTGTCTAATTCTTTTGCCCCGAACATACTCGTAGAATGAATGTTTCTCATTTGCCAACTTACCAACACCAAATATGAGGAATAATATGAGCTCGAGAACTTTCAATTTTAGTCTAAATATGCCTCCAGTCTAGAAACACTTCGCCCAACACCCGACCACATTTACTCTCCCCTAACCTCCTTCAACGCCTCCCTCAACGCTGCCAAAAACCTCGTAACCTCCTCCTCCGTACCCACCGTAATCCTCAAGCACCCCTCGCACCCATGCTCCTTACCTCTAAACCTGACCACCACCCCCTTCGTCTCCGCCAACTTCTCATACACCTTCAGCGCCGTCTCATTGCTCGGCTTGCCCTCCTTATCCAGCATCTCGTACAGCAAAAAGTTGCTGCTCTCACCGCCCGCCAACTTGCCCACGCCCGGGATCAGCCGCAGCTCCGCCACCAGCCTCTCCCGCTGCTGGATCAGCTTCTCCTTGTTCGCGCGCATCACCTGCAGGCCCTCCGGCCCCAGCGCGTAGCTGGCCAGCGCGCTGGTCGGCGAAGAGATGTTGTAGGGAGCCTTGAGGCTGTTCAAAAGTCTGGCAATAGGGGGGGACGTGAAGGCCGCTCCCAGGCGGATGCCGGCCAGGCCGAACGCCTTGGACAAAGTCTGCATCACCACCAGGTTCGGCCACTCGTTGACCCACTCGGCCAGCGAGGCCGAGTCGGGCGCAAAGTCGATGTAGGCCTCGTCGACGACCACGACGCCGTTCCAGGTCGGGTGCTCCAGCACTTGGCGGATGTCCTCTTTGGCGAGCAGGGATCCCGTGGGGTTACCAGGTGAGCAGAGGTAGATGATCTTGATGTTGGGCTCGGTTGACAAGGCCTCGAGCACGCGCGGCACGTCGACGGCGAAGGAAGGGGCCGGGAGCAGCGGGATCTTGACGAGCCCGACGTCGTTCACCTGCGCGGAAACGGAGTACATGCCGTAGGTGGGCGGGCAGACGAGGATGCGGTCGCGGCCGGGGACGCAGAAGCACCGCAAAAGCGCGTCGATGGCCTCGTCGGAGCCGACGCCTACGCAGAGGTTGTCGGGCGTCAGAAGCTTGGAGGTGTGCGCGTGCGTGGTGCGTAGGGAGCAGAGGAGCTGCTTGAGGTCGCGCTGGTGAGGGTCGGGGTAGCGGTGCAGGCCGAGGAGGTCGAGCTCGGGACCACCGGAGCCGGAGCCGGAGCCGGTACCCAAGTTCTGGGGGACCGGCGGCCCGAAGGCGTTCTCGTTGGCGTCTAGGAGGATGTTGGTGCCATCGTCCTTGTAGTCACTGAGATATGTGTGTTAGTCGGTACACTTCATGAGAGGTCATAGACAGACAGGATCTTGGGGTGAGCTCACTCGCGCGCGCAGCGATAAGGTTCCAAGGCGAGGATGTTTGGCCTGGCGCAGGTCTCAAGATTGAAGGGCGACATTTTGTGAATGATCGGCTTGTGATGAATGAATGAAAAAAAAAAAAAACAGAATCTTAGAACGAATGTTCTCACCCTCGAGTGTTCACGCAGGCTTTATGAAAGGCCTGAGTGAAAGTGAGGTGTGTGTGTTGGCGCAAGAGTCACTGAAAGAGTCATCTTGAAAATCGTCTCAAAACGGCTCGCGGCGAGTTGATGATTTGCGACCGGCCGGTCCCCACTCCGGAAGGCCTGGCCCCTTGCCCTTTATTCACAGTCTTGCGCGGGAGTTGATTGAACGACTTCAAGTCACCGACATATTTTGATTTCAAATTCAAAAACAAGCCTTGATTAATGAGTCAAGGGATTTCAAAGTTTAATGGCCATAGCGACTGAGATTTAAGTTTGTATCTCCTCCATGTTGAAATGACATGCGAACGAGGATGTCATCCAACCGGCACCAGCTTCTGTTGCATCCAGTGGAAAGACTACATGGGGTTAGGGTTAGGAGAGACAACGGGCACACGAACGTCACTCTTGAACTTTGGACAGTGCCCGAGATCTTGAATTGCCAGATCATCCAAAAGAAGATCAACGGGAGAAAAAAAATGGAAAAGGAAAAGGGCAATGACAATGAGACGCGAAAGTCCAAAAAACATACAGCACCTGGGATTCGCTGGTCGTCACCGACCCAACTACTAGTCAGGCGATTAGTGGCTTATCTATGGGAGAGCGGACGGGATCCCGAGTTTTCCACTATCTATGGCCGTATGTGCTAAATAGCCGTCTCTGAACTCCCTATAAGGCGAAATGTGCACGAGGGCCACCTAGATTCATGTTCCTACCAGGAAGATGAAGATGAACAATATGCTTTGGGAGCAGCACAAAGCAGTTATTGACAGCACAGCCCATTGAGTATCCCAAGATATTTATCGTTAAGTGGACGTCCATGATGTTCGTAACTACCAACATCGTATAGTTTGAGACTTTCTCGATGGACGTGTACTTCCAACCTTCACATCCTACGTGCTCGCTGTGGGCGCAATCATCGTGGAACATTTGACATATAACATTTTCCTGCGCAGATGATCGATAGAACGGGTAGAATCTTAGTATTTGGATCTCGAACTAACACTGCTTCATTAAACGTAAACGCCGTCAACCTCATAAAAGGACATCCCCTTATAATAATCTCCTTTCCTCCTGTCCCTAAACTCGTATTGATCCCCATCAACAAAAGAGAGTGGATATCCCATAAAACCAAAAACCGCAGTTGAACAAAAGGAAATTGAAAACAAAAGAAGGAAAGTCCCATCAATACCTGACAGTATTCGGACTTTCATAAGGATCCCTCCCCATACTATTTCCATATCCCCCACCACCCCCGTGTCCAACACCGTGTGTACCATATGGATCAATAGCCCCCATCTCGTTCGCCTCCTGATACCCTCCTTGACCACCGGCCCCAAAACCAGCCTCCAACCCTCCCGTCGTATTCGTCGCGGCATTCACATCCCTCCACTGCTGCCTGCTCTTCTCGACATCCCTCCTCGCCAGCTCCGCCACGAACGTGGTCTTGGGCATCCACTTCTTACTTTTCCTCGGACTGACCTCCTCCATCATCTTATCGATCTGCTCCAGCGTGAGTCCCTTCATTTCGGGGACCAAGAAATACGCAAACAGCATCGAAAAAATACACAAGCTTCCCCAGATGAAAAACACCTTGGGGCCCAGGTTTGCTGAGCCCTTCGAGTTACCGACCATGTAAGGCGCCACGACGGCAATAATACAATTCCAGAACCAATTACACGCTGTAGAAATACCGACACCGCGCGAGCGGATGGGAAGGGGAAAACACTCGCCGATGACGACCCAACCGGTCGGGCCCCAGGAGGTGGCGAAGAAGAAGATGTTGAGGCAGATGAAGGCGATCATGGCGCGGACGGCGGCGGGGTCGTCGGCGTCGATGCGGCCCGCGGTGGTGCCGATGATGGCGACGATGTATTGCATGATTATCATTCCCAGGGCGCCGTAGATGAGCAGGAAGCGGCGGCCCAGGTACTCGATGGCGACGAAGGAGATGGGGGTGGATAAAACGTTGACGAGGGTGGTGATGAGGGAGATGAAGAAGGGGTTGGAGATGGTGCCGAGTTGTTGGAAGAAGGTGGTGCCGAAGTAGAAGATGAAGTTGATGCCTGGAAGGGGGGGAGGGTTAGTTTTGTGGTCAATATGGCAGAAGTTGTGTGCATGGCTCCTTGCTTGAGGCCAGGGGGAAAGGGTTTGGAACAGAAATAACATAGAAACTTACCAGTGAGCTGCTGCCACATCTGCAATCCACAACCCAGAATGATGCGACGGATATTGCTGTTACCCTTGCGCAAAGAGCCATGAAAGCAAGCGACCCACGACCCAATATACGACGTCTGAGGAACGACTTGCATCTCATACTCATGGTTCGCCACAATTTCGGCCAGTTCGTCCTTGATGTACTCCGACTCGATCGGCTGTCCACGGACATAAGCCAGAGACTTGGCGGCTGAATGAAGCTGGCCCTTCATGACATGATAACGGGGTGACTCGGCTAGAAAGAAAAAGGGGGGTGTCAGCATATCGAGCATCATCATGCAAGATTCCAAAGCACCGCGAGCGACTTACGCAAGATAAACAGCCCAGTTCCCAAAATCAACGCCCACAAAAACTGGACACCAATCGGAATCCGATACGAGCCCGTGTCGTTCCTATCCTGCGTGGCATACACGACGCAGTTGGCGAGCAGGATACCGACGGTAATGCAGAACTGGTACGCCGACACCAGTGCGCCACGGACCTTTCTGGGGGCGATCTCGGACATGTACAAGATGATGACGGTTGAAATAAAGCCCACACCCAACCCGGCAACGAGTCGACCAAACACGAACAAAACCGTCTGGTTAGTCGAGGCGATCTGGAGGACGCAGCCGACGCAGAAGATGAGACAGCCGATGATGATGGTGAGCCGACGGCCGATGAAGTCGGCAATGTCACCCGCGATGAGGGCGCCGAAGAAGGTGCCGCAGGAGAGAATCGAGGTCATGAGGGACTTGGTCGACGATGGTAGGCCAAAGTTGGTGGGGTCGATGCCGATGGGTTGTTTTTTGTCGTAGTCGTACGAGTAGCCCGTGTAGAGGGTGATGAAGTAGGGCATGCCGAGCACGCCGTTGATCCAACCCGTATCATAGCCGAAGACTGTAAGTGTGACCCATCAAAGTTAGCATTGGCCTTGAGCATGAAGCACACGAAGTTGAGACTTACATAGTCCACCACATGCTGCAAAAGCGCAGATAAGGTAGGCCTTCAAGGTGACCGGGGCCTCTATCCTCGAGAGATCCGCCGGCCCCTCAAAGGGGAGTAAGGCGCTGACCATCCTCCTTCGTTTCTTTTCCCAGTTACGACCTTAACCAAGTTGCAAGTTGGTGATCCTCCTATCAAGATGACTTCGTACCCAAATCCGGAATAAGTCGTCTATGTTGCTTTCGAGATATCTATGTTGACGTTTTTCTGTTGGACCGGAAGGAAATAGTAAACATCCGAAGGTTCGTATATCACACACGCAAGAGAGACAACAACAAGACAGAAGGGGAAAGTTCCCAGAAGGGAACCCGAGGTGTGTGTGTGGTGCGCGGGATGTGTTATAGGAAATTTTGTCGAGTCCCACGGCAAGAGGGAAGCGGGAACGGATGCATGGGGATCGACTGTACTGTGTAAGACAAACCGAA
Organism: Neurospora sp. CHS-2018a; assembly: GCA_009802275.1. NCBI lineage: Eukaryota > Fungi > Ascomycota > Sordariomycetes > Sordariales > Sordariaceae > Neurospora > Neurospora sp. CHS-2018a. The sequence continues at coordinate 82,458 of RAKG01000057.1, forward strand.
CCGGGGCCGGGGGTCCTGTAGTCTGCCGTACACTAAACCTGAAAGGGACTACAAAAGACGAAAGCGAATGGGGAAGGGAAGGGTGAGAATACAAGTCGGGGGGTGTGGGAGAGTGTCCGGTAGGGGTACTAGATCATAGGATGCCGGCCAAGGCATATAATCAAAGCTCCTGCCGTCCGTTCCTTGGTGCAAAAGTAGTAAAAGGTTGACTGAGTGAACACGCCACTTGGAACCTTCCCAAGAGCGTGTGTAACAAAGAAAGAGAAATGGAAGAGAAGCAGTCAGCTTACAAAAGAGTACGAGAGGCGGCGAGAAGACAATGGAGAGGGAGCCAGAGGGTCCGGAAACTGCGGTCATGCTCAGGACGATTTGGAAGACCAAGACAATTGAGACATCCCAAGACCCCGGAAACAGACGACCAAAGCGTCCCTCGAATGCCGAGAGAAGCCTGGGCTTCATTTTGTTACGCAGTAGTAGCGTGCTCCTGTCGGCTTATTTGGGTATGGGCGAGCTACGCCACATAGGATCGGGGCCATCTTTTGTTTTCTTTTTTTCTTTCCAAGACAAGTTGGATAATCCTAGGCTACCCCTGACAGGTCGGCAGCCGTAGCACAACGCCATGTTCCTCGCCTGCATACACACACAGGGCACTTAAGTACGGAGCGGGTCATTTCTCGCTGCGTCGGCCTTTGCCCACTTGGGGCTCCTGGGAATGTCTCAGAGCCAGTAGTTTAAGTAGGATAAACCGTTAGCACTCCCGGAGACAGGTTTCAGCGGATGATTTGCAGGTAGCGCTTGTGCAATTCGGATATCGGTTCGGGGAGGCTGACTGCTTAGGAAAGTCTCACTCCTGAATGGTATGTTTCTTCTTAAAATACCTACACTGGCTGCTCCAAGCGCAACTCGCGCAGAGAGAGAAAGAAACGATAGGTAGGCCAAGTACATAGGCCGTCCCAGTCCTGCAGCTTGCATGATAAAAATGGGGGTGAAATCAGACTTTGCTTGTGCTGGAAGGCAAAGCCGATATCTGGACGAAAGCGTGATGTCTCGTCTCTTGTGGCTGGTTGCCAAGACGAACCGCGTCTCTTTGAACCATGCTCGCCATGTCACTGGAGAGTTTTGAGAATGACTGACATTCGTGAATCAGAACGTGGATAGTGGGGCATCCGGGGTTCATTTCAACTGGCCTCTCTTGGCTGCGGAGGCGAGACTGGGAGATGCCGGGAGATGATGGAGCTGAATAAGAGAAATGACAAGGCGAGAACGTGGACGATGGAGTGTTTTTTGATAAAGTCAGAAAGCCACAGAGCAGATCAACCGACAAAGAAGCCGGGTGCAACGGTGATCATCGGGGAGAAAGGCCATGACGGGTGATCTGTGAATCTCCCTGCGAGCCCTGTTCCCGCATCTGGATGATCTGGTCGAGGTCCAAGGTCGTATCCTCAGCCTGGTGATCGACACGACGCCGTATGTACGGTATGCTTTGAGGGTGTGCGTCAACAGCAGAGGATTGGGCCATCCGCGTTTTGCTTGCCGCCAAATGTGCGTTAAAAAAGGGACGTTGATATGCCCGTGATATCGCGATAAAACTGCATGTGTGATACTCCTCATCGACTTGGCAACTATACCAGATTGCAATTCAGTGCCCAATACAGTTTCTGCAAAATATCAGGATATCGTGGACAGATTCAGAAGCCAAATACCGGAGGCGGCTAGAAACCTACAGTGCGGTGAGTGCTTCGGCTGTTCAGGCAGCCTTATCCCATCCACTTGAAAGGGATTCGGCCGATGAATAAAGTGAAGTGTGAGCAGGTGTATACGACGCTCTACCGTACCGCCGCGGGTCGAAGACAAAAGTGCGACCTCAGCGGCGCAAATACCGGCACCGTTCCGCAGCTAGGGCAACGGCTGAACCGGCGAAACACTGCACTTCCAAGAGGACTTGCCAATGGGAAAGCCAGTCCAATGGATCATGAATGGATCATGGGAAGATGGTGTCACCGACCGACGGTGTGCTCCTAACACAGTCAGTGTCGCCGCACGTCACACGGCAATCAAACATGAGCTCGAAACGGAACATTTCTTGCCTTGCCAGATTGGCCATGATGGTAGAACGGTAGAACAGCCAGACGCGGTGGAATCACCTACCCTACCTCACCTACCTCACCTACTACCGCTCGGCCCTGGGCAGATACACGCCACCAGCCAACTCTTGCCCTGTTCTGCTGCCGACTAACATATGGGATTCCGTGAACGGCGATCGCGGGAAAGATGAGAAGGTTGTGAGCTTGAAAGCTGTCACGGAGAATTCCATAGCAGACATCAGTCAGTATGAAATCCTTCGGTTCCGAGACATAAAAGAGACGTGGCCGTCGAGAAAGGAGGGAGAAAGAGAGGATGTACAAAGAGAGCGCCACCGAACATGAATCGCAGACCGCCCGCGTCGATGTCGTCGTTGCGCTTTGTTGTCGTTGCTGTTCAAGTTGTTCTCGTCGACCTTCTGCTCTGCTGGTCTCGTCCTCCCTGTGCCGAGTGCCGGTGAGAGTGGGTGGCCACCTGAGCCAGCTTTTTCGTCCCAGCAAAACTGTTCACTGTCAGACATGCCGTCGCCTCTTTCGAGATGACGTTTCGACAAGACGGTACGTCTAGCGAAGCAAGGCGTGGAGATGCTGGAGTGATTGAAGTTGTGAACTTGTGATGCCGTTCCGGCAAGAAGCGAATCACACGGTAACAGCTGCGGTGCCGTTGAGCCGGTTCACTTCGCTTGCAACGAGAAATTTGGCGAGACAGGAGTTCTGGGCAGTGAGCACTCACAGAGAGCCGAGAGTTGGAATTGTGGGAGACCGAGTCCAGAGCCGTCCCACTTTCCCCCGCAGCGTAGCAGCGGTCCCCAAGTTCACCTACTGGACAGTGGACCCGAGTCGATCCGGGGATACCCCACTTCACCTGATCCACGCCCTGGACCAACCCTAACCCGACACAGCTTAGTGTTCCCCAGATAAATGACCTGGAACAAGAGGTAACGACATCCACCACCTTGCCTCGCTTACACCGCGACCGGGAGTCCGCGATAAACGACACCACAACGGCCTGGCGAGAACCTTGAAGAGCCAAGACAGTAACGCCCCTTGAGGACGATTAATCGGTTCCATCTCCTCATCAGATGGGTTCTAGCTCAGCTCCAGGACCCCTTCAACTTCGTCTTACTATCCCATTTTGCGAAATCTTGGCTCAATAGTTTGGTCTCGGGCGGGGCCAGCCACCTGAACTCCACGGCTATCAGTCAGAATCAGCCGACTTTCATGTTTGTGATTTCTGAGGCTCCAACATCTAGAAACATTGGCATCTTGTCTTGTGATGAGCGGGGTTCTAGTTCGTTCTTTACCTGGAGAGGGATGGTTCTTCAACCTCAGCTCTATAAGCCGGTGGGTGCCGAATCGAAGTCGATAGCTCAGGCATGACGAGCACAAATCCACCGCCATGTTTGTTCATGAAGTCAATAATCTTCAAAAATAAAATAAAAAAGAGAAGAGTATGCATTCTTCATGCAATGCACCTGCCATTTCCACAGTGGTGGCCCCAGGCACAGTTACCTACCCAGTCCTGCACCCGGTGAGTACTGCATCTAGCAGTGTGCAGTGCACACGTCCCCTTCTCCTCATGCATCTACTGCCGTGCCTACAAAAAGAAAGGTATACAGAAATGCATGCATAGGTACCTGTAAAGGTAGCGTAAAACTATCAACTGCACTTCATCAATGCAATCACTTCGGCATACAGTTTGCATCTGCATAACCCTACAATCACAGAGTCAGTTCTGTGCCGGAACACGAGGAGAAAAATCGGCATGCCCATGACACTTGGTATGTATCACAGACCGCGGCTCCCTCTCTTTTTCTATCTCTTCTCTCTCTCTTACCTCCTCTCTGTCCCCAGCCCGCTACTGCCTCTACCCTGCTCCGTGTACCACAATGACAGACCACATATATGTTACTCAGGGGTCCAGGGGTCAAGAGCCCCCGGCACAAGAGGGACCTGAACTGAAGGGAAACGGTACGCACGCGAAATGGGAAAAAGAATTCGTTCGGTGTTACCGGACTAGGTAAAGCGCAGAGACACTGGGCACTTGTATGACTTGACTGGGCGCTGAGGGCTCTTGACTGAGGGCTCGCGACCCGACTTGAGTCGACTGGAGTGGAGTGTTCGCTTGTGCTCAGCCACAGTCGGATAGAGGTATTTCGCACAAAGTTTCCTTCTGAAGAGAAGTAAGTTGCGTGGGTTGAAGAGTGGGGTTTTGTGGCTTTATGGCTGTGCAAAACTTGATGATCATGGTGATGTTTAATGTACAGGTAGTGAGTTTTGTGATTTGTATGGAATTGGTGGACACAGACTATCGGCAAACATTTGAATGTTTGCTGGAAAGTGGAAGAGAAACCGGTCTGGAACTTCCGGACGGTGCCCCGGGGAAGTCTGAAGTGCGTACTGTATCTGAAGAATCTGGCATGACCGACTTACGCTTACTTGCATGTAGATTTATTGTGGACTATTGTATCTGTTGCATTTTAACAGTATGTCGTGTGATTACTATTCTCGTCGACCTTTAATCCACCACAGAGCGGTGGAAGAAGAGGCGGAAATCATCAAGCGCTCACGAGACTTCTGAGGTTGCGAGAAAGCCTAGTTGAAGCGTAATCCTGACGTAGACAAAGTCAACGGAAATCCCGTGTATCAAGTTGCCTACATGCCCATTCCCATTCCCAGGTCCAGGTACGCGGATACGGGACGTATTGTTGTTGATAAAGGCCCCCGGATACGAAAGTTGCATGATAATAACGATACCAGGGATATTCCGTCACCCTACCAGGGAGTCTGGCTGTGCCTGATTAAAAGTACCGCGGCACCACGTGGACGTGAGAGTCTTGTATGATCGGGCCGTTTACTTTCTTTGCGGACGGGACTGAATCTAAACCCGGTGAGAGGTGACCAGTCGAGGGCGGAACAACAAAGAACCCAGGGGGTGATGAGGCAAAGAAGAACGTAGATTTAAGCAAAGGCATGATGTTCCAGTTTGTGAGATATAGTATTTTTCCAGGTTGTTGGTTGAGGCTCATCTGTCGTCCAAAAAGGGGGAACCTGTGTAGTCCCAATATCATTGTTGGACTCGGTCAAGAAGCACTTCGCTTTTGGATATATACCTGCTACATAACCTTTGACGCAATAGTAAGTAATTACATCTCCTGCACCATAAGTTCAATCACGGACATCCCGCTCTTCCTAGGTGGCTGTTCCATTCATTAGCCATCCTATTCCCTTCCAACGCCGTGCCTCTACCCCTCCTTGGTCGTTTGGATACACATACACTGCCCTCTATTCGGAAATATACACACCTCGTCCCAAAACTTCCATCCGCTTGCTGAGTAGCACGCAACCCAGGCCTCACAGTCGACTTTTCCCATACCATACATACCATTTTCATCCTCAACCCAAATGTTTAAAATGTGGTATCTTCCCCAAGAATTCCACGGTTGAACGTGTTGATTTGCGCTGGTGTCACTGTTGTCGTAATCTTTTATCCCATCTTTTTTCGCTAAATCAAGTCGGAGGACCTTGGTTCTTTGTGTCGGTTATCATCTCATCCATCTCTCATCTCATCATAGCCGTCATCTCGTTGTAGGTTGTAATTCATCGTCCATGGCGACATTTCGTCTCTGAAACCTCCAGATCCATTCATCGTGTCGAACCTTCCTTCCATTTAATTATCTTGTCGTAAACCATTCCTGGTCGAAAATCTCATATCTCCTCCACACTCTAAAACCAGATCGAAGTAGCGTACCATCGCCGCCCTGTTATCTCAAAATCCGAATACTTTACCTATTGCCACCTCTCCTCCGCTCCTCCGAGTAAGCAATTATTCGACGTCCTACATCCAACCTCCAAGCCTGCATAATCCGAACAACGCCACAGTCCAGCAGCTTAACCCTCAAAGTGGAATCTTGCCGCCGCCAACATGCCGAGTCCATCTCTAGGCGCGATATACCTCCGGCGGTACGTGTTTGTGAAGTCTTGCAGCAGAGTCCTGACATGTCTCATATTCGAACGATCACCTCCCTGCAGCTTCTCGTTGATCTTGGCCATGAGCTTATTGGCTTCAGCATCCGTGATAGTACCAGCTGGCAGCATCCTGATTGTGCGGTCAACCCAGGTGGACGTCTCGGCGGGGAGAAGCTCGAACATGCCCAACAAAACACCACTGCCGTCACTAAAGCAGTCGCGAGGGAATGTGATCATCATGCCCGCCAAAGTCTGCTTGATGAGCGCCTCACCCTGGCTGAGCAGGAGTTGCCTGACGTGCTGGCGAAGCTGAGCGCCGACTGGACCGAATTGCTGACTCGATGAGGCGGGGTTGTCGCCGCCGTAGGTGAGAAGGTCGCGGATATAGTGAAGAGCAGCCGACACTGGCTCCTGCTTCTCCAGTGACAGGGCCGAGATGGCAGCCTGGAAGATAGGGGTAAAGAGGGCAGAAGGGATCAACCTCTGAGGGTAGTAAAGAAGGGCATCAATGAGAAGACGGTAAAAGTCTTCAATCACGTCGGGCAGATCGATGGGAGCAATGTCACTCATCATACGGAGGACATTGGTCGCTTGAGCCTCGAAGAAGCCGTAAATGCTATCCACGATGCCATCTTCGACATGTTCCCGGTCTTCTGAGAACTCGCGCAAAATAGCGCTCGACGCCCACAAGAAACAGCCCTGCTTAGACTTAGCAAAGCCCTCTGCCAGCTTGTTGGCCAAGGGCCCGAGGAGAGGCGTCATGGCAGTCCTGTAAGAGATAACCATGAAGCGCCAGCATCTGCAAATCCGCTCGCAGATTGGGACGAAATCGATAAAGTTGTCCAGGATAGTTGCCAGGATAGGGAACACTTCTTGCCAGTAGCGAACAGCCGGGTTATCCGAGTTACTAGGCCAGTACGGCACGACGTTCTGGACATATTGGGTAAGGAGGTTGATATGATCTGGAAAAGCGTCAGTCAGTACAGGCGTACATATGTGGTTCGGGACATTTGAACTTACCCGCAAGCTCCAACTTGGAGGCATCATCGGTAGCGTTGTTGGCCTTGGTCATCAGGCGCTGTACTAGAGGATCGCAATAAAGCTTAAGAAGGCTATATATATCCTCCGTCTTTTGCACACTAATGACGGTCGCTACACCCTCAGTCAGATCTTCCTTGCTATGGTCGCTGAGTGTATCAAGGATGGAGTTGTAGAAGCCTTGCAGCTCGATGGCCTGGGGACCCAACAGATGCTTGCAGTCGACGCAGAAGTACTTGAACGACTGGGCAGCAGCGCGTAGAATCTCCTGGGAGGAGGTTTGGAAAGACGCCAGAACGTAGGAGAGCTGGGGTTGGAGGTAGTCGGGGTGGGCTGATGTCCATTCAGTATAACGACCAAATACCATGATGGCCGCAAACCGCAACTTCTCGTTGTTGATGGGAATCTGGACCAACAACGGCATGATCTCCGGCAGGACGATGTTTTCTTCCTTATCCACCAGGCGACCCAGAGCTCGCAGGGCAAAGAGCGGCGCCTCAAGCGACTGCCAATGCGGTACTGCTGACTCTGTCGCCTGGCCGCCAAACTTCTCCCTCCAAATCTTGATTGCCTCGTGCACCTTTGTAAGACATTCCGTAGTACCCATCACCTGGCAGGCATCCTTCATGGTGTCGCCCATGTGATGACGGAACTCGCGGAACTTTTCTTCCTGTTCGCGATCTCCATCGAAAAGGTCAAACTCGTTGGGGTCGTCGGATTCGGGATACTCGAGCTGCTTGAGAAGGATGTCGACGAGCTTAGAGTAGACGTCCAAGAGCTGTACCCTAGCCTGGATGTAATGGTCCAAGGTAAGGTATTGCTTCAGCTCATACCAGAAGTTAAATGTGTAATGGATGGCATCCCTTTCCTTGTCCCTAGCACAGCATTCCAGCAGAGTTTCGACCAACGGGCGGAAATGTTGTGGCTCGCGCGCACAAAGCAAGACCCAGGAGTCACCGGCATCAGCGAACACTCGGGTAATGGCCTTGAATCCTTCGATATCCTCCTCATCGGCCAGCGCTTGGATGCGCGGCCTTAGCTGAAGGACCTTGGGGAGGAGCGCCTGAATAGTCTCGAGGTTGTCGTCCACATCTCTGGTTTCTCTGCAAATGATACCAAGGCATTCGGCAGCCGTCTGCAAGGACCTGTCGTTGGAAAGCCCATTGATAACAGCATCGAGAAGAGGCGAGTTCACCACCACGCTAACCGGAACCTCGCGAAGCCACGAGGTAATGCACTCGAACAGTTGTGGGTTTGTGGCAGCAGCAGCTGAAGGCTGTGTTAGCCAACCATGACATAGCTGTATTTCGGGTGGTACTTACGGGAAGACTGAGCATAGTTAATGAGGAGTCCGACAACCTCATTCGCGTTGTCGGCAAGCAGCTCTGATGTTCTTTGGATGAGCTCTTCTTCCTGTTATGATCCCAAATTAGACACTGATCCAGGCTGGTGCCACCAAAGCGGCTGGTCGAACTGGAGGCAAAGGCGAGCCGCGACATATCGATCCACATACAGACAAGGTGATTTTGCGGCCTTCCGTGACCTCTTCGGGAAGTACTCGTAGGAAGTCCAAGATGCAGGCGTGGCTGGATACATCATCTCCGAGGGCGCCAACGACGGTTTGCAGTACATCCTTCCATGACTGCATCTGGATGGCTAGGATGGCCAGACACACGCATAGTTGAACTCGGACGGGCTTGGGGCCACTGGCGAACTTCTTGAGGAGGACTAGGATCTGGTTGCGCAGAGCAGCATGTTCGCTTTCGGGAATCTGGGTTGCGAGGTCGTAGGTAATCTGATGATGGCGAATGTCAGCAATGCGCTACTAGCAAGCGCGGCGGTATCGTCATGTTCCAATGGGTATCTAGTACCTTGCCCTTCAGTGTCGTTGCTGCGAAGAGTTGCGCCTCGGCTTCGGGAGAGCCCTGCAAGATCGATATTGTGGTAGTCCAGGCCTCGTTCTACAGTCGATTGAACAATACGGGTTAGTCACATGCGAATCACAAGTACATTAGCGTCAAAAGAGCTAAAGCGCAACTCACCGACTTCTGGAACTTTTGCAGGTAATCCATGGCGGCCTTCTTGGAACCGGAGTCACCACTCCGCATCGTCAGCATGGCCTGCAAGACATTTGGGGTGGTGAAGCCATCGGCGGCGCCATTGGAAGCCATGTTGGGCGGCTTGGAAATGCGTGTGATGTGATTTAAATCGAATTCTAGCTTGGTGGTGAGAGTGTTGCGATGCGGTGTTGCAAGTGGAAGCTATCGCTACCTCTAGGTGTCGCGGGTCGCAAAGTGGATGGATCAGCCCCTCCTATTCGATGGGAGTGTTGTCCGACTTATCGGTCTTGCGACGCGATGGAAGCTTTCGAGGTACGTTGTTGGAAAGGCGAGGAGCTGAGATGCGCACGGGGTATATGAAGCTCGAGAGAGGTCGCAAGAATGAAGGACTGAGCGGTATTGTAGGGTGTCGCCGTGGTGACAGGAATCGTGAAAGCTGAAAGGTTGCCGGCGACGATTTGCTCTTCTGCCTGTCCAGAAAGAAAAACATCCCGCCAACAATCGAAGAACGTCAGGCTGCCTGACACCGACCACGAGTGGAGTAAACGGCGGCGGGCAGGCGGGTCAATCAAAGCACATGCACCGCCATAAGTGGGACAAGCGGGAGGGGCTCATGCTACCGCAGACTGAAGAATCTGTGGCTTAAGAGGAGAGCCGCTTGGAGGTAATGCCAAGACATTATGACACGAAGCTGTGGGGCCGCAGTGTGTAAAGCACGGGCCAGTTGAGCAGCTCCCCCCCCCGGTGCTTATGAAAACATGGGCTCCACACGCCAGAGACAGGCAGGCAATTCGACTTTGGGGGGGGAAATTCATTGAAGTCACGTCCCGCCGTGAGAGAACGCGACTGGGAACAACTGAAGCCAAGCCCAGCCGACCAACAACGAGACCATCTGCGACCTGATTGCGATTTACTTCAGCCTCCACATCGCCAACAAGCTTCTGTCCCAAACAACAACCAAACCACCAAACAACAACAAACCCCGACTTTCAACATGACTGGCAGAGGTGGTGGCGGCAACCGCCGTGTTCTTCTTCCTCCCATCAACTTCCTTTTCCGTCTTCTGCAACAACACTCGACTGTCCAAATCTGGCTGTACGAGCAGCTCCACATTCGTATCATTGGCACCATTCGTGTATGATTCCCCAATGTGTTCTCTCCGGAAAGCAAACATGAAGGCTGACAATTTCCGTCTTCTAGGGCTTCGACGAGTTCATGAACTTGGTTGTGAGTAGCGGCGCAGGTCCCAAGCAATCGAAGTACCAAGCCTAACCGAATTTACAGATCGATAATGCGATTGAGGTCAAGCTGGTCTCCAAAACAAACGAGAAGGAGGAGAGGAGGGAGCTTGGGGTATGAACATGCTTATTGTTGGACCATGTTGTTGTGGTACGAAAGGGTGGCTAACCGGGTTGCAGCAAATCCTCCTGAAGGGCGACAATGTCTCGCTCATCCAGAGCTACTCCGGGTGAAGAGCTCAACACCCGAACGAGAACCGGTAATCGACGATGCATTTTACGCTGGGACCTACATCGAGCGACGAAACCAGCAGATCTAGAGCTGTACATAGACGGCCCACAAAGACGTGGTGCGCGGCCTTCTACACACCAAACGACACCGAATCTACGGAACGAGATACCAGGGAAAAGCGATTGGCCGAGGCGCACAGGAATGTCGACTATATGTATTTGATCAAGGGAGGCAGTACGGGATGGATATCATGTCATGGAACTATTTTGGTGCAGGAGGGCTCTTAATCTCGCCATTCCCGAGTATCAGGCCGTCCAGAGGTTGATCGAGGGGACCAACAGGTACCGACCCCTCGGACGGAGAGGATAGAAACTGCTCAGACAGCGCTAAGCCATAAAGCAATACAGGGGTTTCCTGCTTCCCCAGCTCGTCGGACTTTTGGTTGTGCCGGTTGATGAAGTAGTCGTAGAAGCCTTTGCCGTGTCCGAGCCGTCTGATGGCACCAGTGTCCGGGTCAATGTCGAAGGCCACCCCGGGCATGAGGATCAAGTCAAGCAGAGTCTGGTCGGAGTGGTGGGCGTCGGGACCTCCAAACACTCTCTGCCGCTCATGGACCGTGGCCGGGTCAATGCTGGGAATACCCCATCTGTCTGGCTTGAGGGACTCGTAGTCGTGGAGGTCTCTCAGGCGGACCATGTCCATGACGCGGGCTGGAAGGTTGGGTGAGGCCAGGGGGCTCTTGTGCAGATACGGGATGAAGACCTCCTTGCCGGACTCTAGGGCGTGTCTGACAATGCCGTCGGTTTGGATCTCACCCGTGGGCATCGACAGGAACACGCTGACCCGCTTGGCGTCTACGTAGGGTTTGAAGTTCCTCAATGTGTTGAATACCACAGAGCCTGTAATCACGGATTTAGTTTGCGCTGGTAGTACCTTTGCGGTCTATGGAGCTGTCTTACTCTGTGACTTGACGGCTTCGTGGGAGAGGGCGCCGAGCTTGTTCTTCATGGCAGAACGAATCTGCTGCTTGGCGGCGTTGAGAGAAGCCATTGCGAATGTGTCCTCAACCATACCACTCATCGTCCTGTGATTACCAAAGTGCCCACGAGAAAGCAGGTCAACCAAGAGATGTAGACAAGCTTCGACTGGATAGATGGAGGGGGCAAGTTCGGAGCTGTGTGACGCTTTCGGCTAAGAGGCAGCCGAGTGTGAGTCGGAGGTAGGTTCATCTTATCTTATCGATCAACTTCGAGCATGCCCGGCGGGCGATGACGGCAGGCCGGCAGGGTGCCTGGAATTCGGCGTGCAGATGCGCTGTACTTTAGCGCGTCATCCCGTCGTGTCCGCTTTCATCTCGCACCTTCCCCGCTACAAATTGGGGGATGAAAATCCATCTTCCATGTCCCGTCATCCAAGTGGAAGCGTGCAAAGACCTGGACATCTCACTGCATCGACCACTGCAACTCATGGAGAAATGGAAAACGCAACCTTCCATGACGCCAACATTTGTCTCCTCTCTTCGAGGCCATCCATCTATTGCAAATTCGCAATGACAATGACTCGCCATTCCAGGCTATAGCACTTTTTTGATCATGTTCTAGACCCGTCCTACCCAGGCACTTGCTCTTCTGTTTATTATTATCGCAAGAAATAGAGTACGCTGGTCCGTGTCTCTTCTCCCGTTGCCGCAATCCCACGGCGTCACCTCGCCGTCCATCGTTGACTCTCGCTCGACTTGAAACATCGCGGGTGCGGAACACATGCCGGTGACAACTCAAGGATAGACTGCTACAAGTCTACAAGCCGTAATACCGGAACGAAACCAAACTCTGTGGCAGGCTCCATCAGGGCAACTGGGCGCAACAGGGATTGGACTTGTGCGGACCCCCACCGTTCGGGTATCGGATTTGTGAAAGGCTCGTCGTCCTTGGTTCCATTGACTCGTTACCTACATCTTGCCCCAGGCGGGCAGGAAGACAGATTCCGTATGACGCCTGACAGAGATAGGAGTCCTTCCCCAGACATACCTTTCTTGGATGATTCTGATCATCATCCAAGCTTCCCGCTTCGTCCACTGCTACATCAAGCTGTAGTACCGGCCGGCACCAATTCGTCAACCACCACTCGAGGGCAGCCGACGCCAACCTCCTCGCACTCTTCACAAGACTTAAAAGTCTTACCCATTGGTTCGACACAAGACCAGGAGCGTGTGAATACGTCGCCTGGGCGGGACGAGCCCGTCCAGACCTTACCTGGCAATGCCCATGGAATACTCCATCAACTTAACTTACACGAGGAGACGGGTGGCGACAACGCAGATAGCGACGACGATAGCATACCAAGCGAGCCCGTATCTGAAGAACTCATGACCAGAAAACAACCTTCCCTTCTCTCCGTAGCGCCAGGGCGTAGCAGTCCCTCCTATGGAGCCATATCCTCTGCGCCGGCCCTTGCGACCGGTGCTCACCAATCCGAAGAGGGGGAACCATCCGCACGCGCCGAGTCCGGCTCCGAAAGAGGTGCTCGTTTTCGGACAGGATATGATTCAACCTGCAGCCGCTCGACGGGGGGCAGTCTCGATGCTTTTGTGGGAAGATCTTCCGGGCGCTTTTCGTTGTCGCTGCGGAAATCGGGGGAATGGGGTGGCTCAATGACAATGCGAGGAATCGAGGGTCGATTTGGAACTGAAGTAACGCTCGTCAACGACATTGATCCGAATGACCTAGGGCATAGCGTGGAAGAAGAGTCTCTGTTGGACCATTCCGATGAGTTCGATGAGTTCGATGAAAATGAGCAGGACCCGGCAGACAACTCTCCCTATGCACAAGTACGGGCTTCAGTTGCGCCCACCGACAATACGACACTTTCCATCAACACTCCACGAATGTGGACGTTGGCCGTGCTATTTTCTTTTCTCGGATCGTCCACCAACTTATTCTTCTCGTTGAGATACCCCAGTGTTGCAATCACGCCTGTCATCGCACTATTATTAACACATCCCCTTGGTCTCATGTGGGACTTCTTCCTCAAACGAGCGGACGACCCCCCGGAAGAGTATGTGGATGGATGTCGGACAAACAGTGCCAACACTCCGATTCACAGCCCGACCGATGAGCAACCACGTGTTTTTGTTCCTTGGGAAAAGAGAAGCAAGCTCGACCGGCTGCGACTCTGGCTCGCCCAAGGCCGCTGGAACGAAAAGGAACATAGTTGCGTCTATGTCAGCAGCAATGTCTCGTTCGGCTTCGCCTTTGCGACGGATGTTATCGTTGAGCAAACCAAGTTCTACAAACAGGATGCTCCGATACTCTACCAAATTCTCCTCACCATTTCTACGCAAATTATGGGCTACACTTTTGCCGGGCTCACACGGGGATTTCTTGTCCGGCCAAGCGGCATGATATGGCCCGGTACCCTCATGTCGGCCGCCATGTTTACTACCATTCACAAGCAGGAGAACCATGTCGCCAATGGGTGGAAGATGACCAGGTGGAAGTTCTTCATGGTTGTGTTCCTCGCCGGCTTCCTCTTCTACTTTGGACCCGGCCTTTTGTTCCCCGCATTGAGCTATTTCAACGTCATCACATGGTTTGCTCCCAAGAATGTTGTTGTTGCCAATCTCTTCGGCGTCGTGTCTGGCTTGGGATTGTTCCCTATGACATTTGACTGGGCCCAGGTCGCCTATATCGGATCGCCTCTTCTAACACCATTCTGGGCAGCCATGAACGTGGTCGGCGGTCTTGTCGTTGTTATGTGGATCATTGCACCTATCGCATACTACAGCAACTGGTTCTACTCCTCTTACATGCCGATATTGTCAACGGCCGTTTTCGACAACACGGGCCAGGTATATGATGTCAGCAAGGTCCTTACGAAGGATTTTGTTTTTGATCGAGAAGCCTATTCGAAGTATAGCAGAGTCTTCCTCCCGATTACATATGTCCTCGGCTATGCCGTTCAGTTTGCCGGCCTTGCCTCGCTACTTACACACACCATATGCTGGCACGGCAGAGACATCTGGGCTCAATGGAAGCAAACTCTGGGTGAGGTACAAGGCGCAGAGCCAAAGGGCTCGTATGAGCCGGTTGCAGAGTCAACCGAGGGGCCAAATCGGACTTCGAGCCGGTTGAGTACGAGATCAAGCTTTACTAGATCTAACTCGAGCATGGAGAATATCATGAACAGGGAAGACGTACATAACCGACTGATGAGGAGGTACAAGGATGCACCAATGTCGTGGTATCTCATCACTTGCATATCGATGCTGGCCATTGGTATCTTTGTCGTTGAATAGTAAGTCATAATTGCTGCTCACATTCAAACATACCGATCTAACCGTCTTTTTAGCTACCCTGTTCACCTGCCTTGGTATGGCTTGCTTCTCGCTCTCGGAATCTGCAGCATCCTGTTCATCCCCATCGGCATCATCATGGCGGTCACCAACCAGCACAGCAGCATTTATCTGATCTGCCAGCTCGTTGCTGGCGCCGTCTTCCCCGGCCGACCCGTCGCGAACATGGTATTCGTGACCTACGGATACATCTCCTCAGCGCAGGGAATCAAGTTTGCCGCCGACCTCAAGCTGGGTCACTACATGAAGATCCCGCCCCGGATCCTCTTCTCCGTCCAGATGGTCGCCACCATCGTCTCGTCCCTCACGCAGATCGGCGTCCTCAACTGGATGTTCAAGAACGTCCCCGGCCTGTGCACGCCAGAGGCCCTCAACGGGTTCACCTGCCCCATCGCCCGGGTGCACTTCAACGGATCGATTCTGTGGGGCGTCGTTGGCCCTAGCGAGTTCTTCGGCCCCGGCGCAACCTACCGACCGCTGGTATGGGCCTTCGCCGTGGGAGCCGTCCTGCCGATTCCGCTGTGGCTATACGCACGCAAGAGGAAGGATAGCATTGTGCGGAAAATCAACCTCCCTGTTCTCTTTGGTTCGCTGGGCTGGATCCCGCCGGCGACAGGCCTGAACTTTTCGGTGTGGGCGCTCGTTTGCTACGTGTTCAACTACGTGATTAAGAACCGGGCGCGGGCGTGGTGGGCAAAGTACACGATGACGCTCAGCGCGGCGCTGGACTCGGGCCTGGCGTTTGGTATTGTGGTGGTGTTCTTTGGGTTTATCTATCCCGGGGTGGTTAAGGGGTTTAGTTGGTGGGGGACGGAAGTGTATAAACAGGGGTGTGATTGGCAGGCTTGTGCGTATCAGGCGGTGCCGGAGGGTGGAAGGTTTGGGCCTGATGTTTGGTAGAGGAGGGTATTCGGGCTAGATGTTGGAAATGTGTGGTTTGGATACAATGATGAGGTTATGATTTGGATACAGGGAATACAAAAGGGTCGTAGATGGGAAGATACTTAGTTTCGGTGTTTATATTTACAACAGATGGACATACAAGGAGACATGAGCTCACGATATTTATGGTTTGTATAGGACATTGGGGGAGGAAGCTCTTGGGTACATCCATATTGATAAGCCCGTTGTGTAGCTACAGGATAAGGTATAGAGTGATAGATATGTAGCTCCGAGTTCTCACTGTTTGACTTCCACCTCATCGAAGCCTCAACGGTCCTGGCTAATGTCCGAGATTTTGAATGCTTGGCAAACGGATCTCGAATCGGGACCTGCAGTCGGGCTGCGGGGCTCCGCGTGGGAACGTCGCAAGCCAAGAAAGGGCCGACCGGATCAACGGCTTGGCTTCTTGGCGCCGCCGGGTCTCTCTCCGACTTCTTGGCACACTCGGCACCGCAACCGATTCCTTCTCACCTCCTCACCTTCTTTCTGTTCCCCTCTCAGGTCAGTCTCAGCTCTCACCGACGACCCCTGATTCATTGGTCCGTGCGCGTCCAGTGAGACGACAAGACGATTTCGGCGGTTTGACAACACCCAACCATCTGACGAACCAACCACGACATGAAGCACACTGCACGTGGTGGTTGCAGGGTCAACTTTACATATGTAATGGGACCCGATTCCTCTTCTTCAGGTTGCATCTCTCGTCTCCTATTCTTTGTTACTTGAAATCTTTGACCTTGTCGCAGCGAACGTCTGTTGAACTTGGTCAGGCAAGTAATTCAAGACCTCGACTCATGGCGGCTGGGACGTGACACAGCAGGGTCTGGACAGTAGATTCTAATCACGGCGCGAAATCAGGGGTCGACAGAGGGGACCATCAAGATCAACACCAAAGTATATCGCATTGATATATGATGAGCCGCATCAATAAATATCCCTACGCATAACCACATCCCGGAAGAGCAGCAACTTCGGCATTGACCAAACCCGTCTGTCTGGCCAGCAAGGTACCCGCAAGGATATCCTATATATCCCCATTTACATCGTCACCTTCCGGCAATATTCACGGTTAGGGAGAACGAATCCGCGCAGCGTGGTATCCGGGAATACACGTGTAGACGGGAGAGGTGGAATACGAAGTGAAGAACCTAGGGGGAATTGCTTCACAATTGCGCCGAACCGAACATGGATCCGACCACCAAAGGAACGTCCAGAGCCTCCTCTGCATTTACATCCCTCTTTAGGAGGGGAGGGGGCTCGCAGCATAAATACTCGCCACTTGGTCACGATGCCGGCGATGCTTCAGGAGGAGTAGCTCCAGAGAGTCAGACTCAGTTGCTTCCAGGCGGGTCAACAGACGAGAACTTGGACGAGGAAAGTCAACTTCAACAACAACAAAAAAGGAGAGGCTTGCTGTATCGGTTGGTATGGGGAGATCCTAATAAGATCTTTGTCAAACTCATCATGCTCCTCTTGATGATTCCGCTATTTAGCTACCTGGCTGCTGCTTCTCTGTGAGTTCTCTTCTTCTTCTTTGCCATATCTTCACAGCAAAATCCTAATCAACTCATCAGACGGGTACTCTCACCAAATCCAACACCATGCGACACCCCCGAGCTTGGTTACCAATGTGACCAAAATACAACCCACACATGGGGTCAATACTCGCCCTTCTTCTCCGTTCCCTCTGAAATCCCCCCCTCCGTTCCCGATGGCTGCCGCCTCACCTTCGCCCAAGTTCTCTCCCGCCACGGCGCCCGCTTCCCAACCCCCGGCAAAGCCGCAGCCATCTCCGCCGTCCTCACCAAGATCAAGACCTCCGCCACCTGGTACGCCCCCGACTTCGAGTTCATCAAAGACTACAACTACGTCCTCGGCGTCGACCACCTCACCGCCTTCGGCGAGCAAGAGATGGTCAACTCCGGCATCAAATTCTACCAGCGCTACTCCTCGCTCATCCGGGACTACACCGACGCCGAATCCCTCCCCTTCGTCCGCGCCTCGGGGCAGGAGCGCGTCATCGCCTCAGCCGAGAACTTCACCACAGGTTTCTACTCCGCTCTCTTAGCCGACAAGAACCCTCCCCCCTCTGCCCTCCCCTTGCCCCGCCAGGAAATGGTCATCATTTCCGAATCGCCCACGGCCAATAACACCATGCACCATGGCCTCTGCCGCGCGTTCGAGGATTCCACCACCGGCGACTCTGCCCAAGCGACCTTCATAGCCGCTAACTTCCCGCCTATCACCGCGCGCTTGAATGCCCAGGGTTTCAAGGGACTCACACTATCTGACACGGACGTGCTCTCGCTTATGGATCTCTGCCCTTTTGACACGGTCGCTTACCCGCCCTCCTCTCTTATCGTCGGGGGGTCTTCTCCTTCTGCCTCCGGCGGGGGATCCAAACTCTCCCCCTTCTGCTCCCTTTTTTCGGCAAAAGACTTTACCGTCTACGACTACCTCCAATCCCTGGGCAAGTTTTACGGGTACGGCCCGGGTAATTTCTTGGGTGCCACGCAAGGGGTGGGGTACGTGAACGAGCTTTTGGCTAGACTCACCCACTCGCCCGTGGTGGACCATACCACGACCAATTCCACGCTGGATGGGAACGAGAAAACGTTCCCTTTGGGTAAGAATAGGACGGTGTTTGCGGATTTTAGTCATGATAATGATATGATGGGGATCTTGACTGCTTTGAGGATTTTCGAGACTGTAGAAGGGATGGATAATACGACGGTTCCTGAAAGGTATGGAAGCACGGGGGATGATCCAGACCTAAAAGAAAGGGAGGGGGTGTTTAAGGTGGGTTGGGCGGTGCCGTTTGCGGGGAGGGTGTATTTTGAGAAGATGGTTTGTGATGGGGATGGGGATGGGAAGATTGACCAAGGGGAAGAGGAACAAGAGTTGGTGAGGATACTGGTTAATGATCGCGTGGTTAGACTGAATGGATGTGAGGCGGATGAGTTGGGGAGGTGTAGGTTGGATAAGTTTGTGGAGAGTATGGCGTTTGCTAGGAAGGGGGGGGATTGGGATAGGTGTTTTGTTTAAGGTAGCTCGGGTAGGTTATGCATTTGGTCTAGATAATAAGCAGGCTTTGGCTTTTTTTGTTTTCGTGATCAGCGAGCGATCGAAGGAATTTAAGCAAGTAAAGAACGTGTGTACCTCTGTTCTGAATAGTACCTACTACCTGATAACCAAACCCTTGGAAAACTGCAAGACGGGCAGAACCACTACCTATCTGTCTAGCACCCCAGCAAACTGCAAAGCAACCACCAAAGCCAAATCATCCACCCAGTCATCATCCATACTAGCCATCATAAGCATCTGGTTCTGGGTGCTGGCGACAAGTGCCATGGACGCGACCGTGAGGTATTCTACTTCCTCCTCAGGCGTCAGAAAGTCATCATCGTCGTCATCATCCCGGTCGTTGTTTTTCCCTTGTTTCTCATCCTCTTTCACTCCCTTCCTTTCCTTCTTGACACTTGCCGCCACTGGCTTGGGGATACCAGAAAGCTCACGATGTTGCTGATCGCGAGTCTGGTGTTGAGAGTTAGCCTTGCTGCCCATTGTGACATGCACAAGGTGGATGGATACCTCTACCGACCTTAGCAGTGTCAACAGCCTTGACTATAGTATGCTGCACTCTCTCCGCCAGCTGTTTCTCCCTCTTCTTCAGATCCTTCTTCTTGTCCACCTTTTTAACCACCTTGGACTTCTCGCTGCCGACTACTACTTTCTTCTGCTTCTCCTTAGCCGCCTGGACCTGTTTCCCTTTTTGGTTGACGGGCGCGGCCTTTATGTTGTGTATGTACTTCTCCCAGGCAGCTAGAACTTTGAGGTTTTTCTCTTTCTCCTTCTCCATAGCGGCGACATGATTCCTCAATTGATCATCTGCCTTTTGCTGCTTTTGCCTTTCCTTCCTCGCTAGTGGCGACTCGTGGTACGCGTTGGGCTCTTCGTGCCAGTTGGGCTCCATGTCTTCGTAGTAGTCTGTGTCCTGGGACATGACCCAGAGTTCGGTGGAGCGGTTACGGAGGTCCTTCTGGATGTTCTCGTAGTACTTTTCTGGGAGTTAGTAGTGCTTCTTTGTGTTGTACGTGTTGGATTGTTGAGGGGCAACGAGTAAAGGGTATGCTGACGTTCGGCATGTTGTCGTCCTGGATGGCAGTGAGTAAAAACAAGAATAGGTCAATGTGAATTTAGGGAGGGAAGAGTAAGATTGTAGGAAGAGAGGTCGGGAGAGAGGGAAAATCATGGGCACTTGCTTTATACCCACGAGCAATGAGATATGTTTCTTGATTTCTTACATGCAGCAATGGCGCTTTGAAACTTGGATACAGCTATGTAGGGTCTATTCTACTCCCTGATGCAATGCATTGTCTAACTTGTTTCCTTTGGGTATCCGACATGATCTTTCTGGAATGCCTCGAGATGTGCCATGTGGCAAAGACTTTCAAGTGTGATCCTCCTGATAAACCGGATGAAGCTGATGAGATGAGACCTTCACGTTTTCATGTCACTTTGACAAGTTGATTTCATCTTGAAGAGCAGACGCCACTGTTCAACTAAAAGAGACCTTCCTTGTCTACCTTCTTCTTCAGCATTTTGAAGTAAGCCTCCCGCCTTCTGTCCGATCCAGTAATAAAATATAAGGCGCTGCCTGGCGATGTTTCCCATTGCTGGAAGGCATACAAAGCAACTTCCTCGTCAACCTTATCTTCCCAGCCATCTTTGTTAAACAGATTCAGCGCATTAGACAACCATTTGATGTTACGGTCTGTATACTCCGGTCCGCTAGGTTCCTCTTCAGTAGAGTCTCCTTCAATGGTCTTCTTCGTGGCCTTGTTTTGGGCAGAAATGGCGTCCGCCAGATATGTGACGCTTTCAACGAGAGCATCGACGTTGGTCTTTCTCTTCGGCTTCGTCACTTTTGGAGCGTTAAGAAGTTGATGAATTGGGATGGCTTGTTGACCTGTGGTGTGGGATCTCTGATACGGTTAGGTAGTGTTAGATATATCAACATATCAACACCCAATTGGCACAGGCCCAACTAACTGCAGGCATTTTGACGGTATGGTCCCACAGTCAGTTTGTGCAAAGCTTGGTGTTGAAGGGGTGATTAGCGTGGCTTGAACAAGTACAATGTCTTTCGGTCACCTTGGGGTTTTAGCTATACTTCTCTTCATAGCACTCCGCGGCATTGACTCGCTCGTTCGCCTCGCGTTTTTGAAGTCTTTTTACCGGGGATGCCCTACGATGAAGTCGCGAAGCTAGAACGGTTCGACGGATGATACGGAAGGAAGAACCCTCATGGCTCCCCACTCCGAGTCCACGGTATGACTTCTCTTTCACCGGGCATGCCCGACCAGTTGATATTTCGTTTGGCTGGTTAGGATCCCTTTTGTTCGTACATGGAAAGAGCTTGAGAATGCCAATTGAGAAAGAAACAACAGAAAACTCGACGCAGCGGTGTTGTTCGTGGTACACATGTGAAGATGCATGTAACAGAAAAGAGAAACAAAAGGTCGCAAGTTGACTTGCCAAGCACAGTTTGTACCTGGACAGGGTTAGGGCGGCAGGCACCCGCTAAAGCTTGTCACTAACAGTGGATCTTTACTCCCCCTTTGGGCTTAGACAATCGGCAGGCGCTGATCTGGATGTTTGCGGCCACTCATCCTTGTCTTCTTGGCTCAGAAAGTCCCGCTCGCCCACCGGTCGTGGGTAGGGAAGCCCCGCTGACGCAGTGCGTTCCCTCTTCAATTCGGTGGTCGCGGAGCTTTCAACTTCACCACCCTCCTCCTCCATTCGCTGTTCTCCTACCGGTCCGGAATCCGTATCACCCGCAGAGTATACACGATAAAGCCTCGTTCTCTCTTCTTCGTGTTACATACCGACAAACAAGCACGAACAGTACCTCAGACTCAGGTTACCTGTACTCCACGCCCCGGGACCCAACCGCCTGCGAACTCCACGAAACGGCTGCCTTCTTCCCGGTTTTGCGCCAGCCTCTCTTTTACGACGGTTTTACCCACACTCACACCAAACCGTCAAACGAGCGACCGCAAAAATTATCTCCGACAACTTCAACCACGACAGATGCGAGCGGAGGACTACTTGCGCCCAACATCCCCATTGACTTTCCTCCTGATCTCGACCCGCCCGTTCCGTCCGCTTCCTTCTCCTACCCAGCTACAGACAAGCGGAGAAGAAAAGAGGAACTGAGCCAACAAACCCGACTCGACCTTCACCATGGGGCCGGCTAGCGTTGTTATCCTCTGCGTCTTCCTCGCAGTGGTGGCTGCCGCCATCTTTTATATCCTAATCACACGCGTCCAAGCAACACGCCTCGGGGTATGTCATTCGTCAATGTCCAATGTCGCCTGTTCTTTGCAATCTGCGATTCCAAATTCCAAATTCCTCTTACATATTGAACCATTATTGAAACCCTGACTAACATCGTATTTCCAGCTCCCACCACCACCCATTACCTCTTACATCCCTTTCTGGCCCGAGCCCTCGAACTCGCTTCCTTACGCCAACAACACCTCTTCTTCTTCTTCCGGTGGCATTAAGGGCTGGTTCGGCAAGTTTAAGAAGAACAACAATCGCACTGCGGCAGGTGCCTACGAGCCCTCCGGTGGTAACGCCAACGCCGCCCGGAGCCGCGGTTTCGGACCCCTCGACCCTGATGAGGCATGGGATGCCCGCGTTGGACATGAGGCAGATGGCTATGGACCCACATACTACGAGGAGACGGAAATGCAGGCCCCTCGGCAAAACAACCTTGGCGACGATACCAGCTACGGAGGAAGCAGCTACCAGATGAACCTGGCGACCAACCCGGGCAACAACGGGCCGTCCGCTCAGCCTGGCACTAGCAACCCGTTTGCGGATCCCGATGAGGAGAGAGGCAGAAGGAGGAGCCGTTCTCCTGGCCCGGCCGCGAACAAGGGATTGAGTGCGCCCGCCTCCCAAAACCCGTTCGATGATGCTGCCGCAGATCAGAGCAACGTTAGTATGAGAGGTGTCAGCCCCCGTCCGATTGAGGGTACGGGAGCCTCGAAGTCGAGTGGTCACAACAATGGCGAGCCTGAGAGCCCAGCGGAGAGGAGGTCGATCTTCAGGGAGGACGTTTGAAGTGGCAATCACTTAGGTGATGGGTATTGCTGGCAGCACAACGAAATGGATAAGAAAACAAATCCTAGGGTCTCCGATCCTTACGAAAAGCACGAGGAATGGTCTACAGGGGAGTTATAGGCGCGGCTACATATTTCATGAGAGGGCCATCTCTTTGTAAGGAAAAGGTGTTCGTGTAGCTGTTAACGGACACCATTGTCTTTTTACCCGAATAGGCGGAAAGGGCAACATTTGGATTTGGATGGTTCATCATTTCTGGGAAGGGTGGTTGGTTGGGAGTTGGGACACGGCTCTTTTTCTATCAGTGTGTTCGATTACTTCCGCGAGAGTTACTTGAAAATGAGAGAAGCCATACGAGAAGCACGTATCAGTCGCCAAATTCGATCAATGGGCTGAGGGTGTCCAGACACACCAATGCTGGAACACGCGGCCGGTCAGGGAGGATTCTCAACGACGACCAACCGAGTTCTCATACAAAGACCGAACGGCACACCTTGCATTCCAACACGACAACCTTTCCAGAATCAAAGGAGGAACAACACATATGATACATGCGGTATTCGATGACACCATCAAACCCTTTCATCCTGGCCTTGCCTCATGCGTTACCAACCTTGCGGCCGTCCAATGTCTCACTCGGGACACCGGATGATGGGATGAAACTGAAAAGAGAGCATGTTTAAGACCCCACTTCGGCCGCATCCCGCCCCACCCTCGCCGAGCTGGCCGAGCCCCTGACGCAACACACGATGACATGGAAGCTCTGCTGCTCTCCACCTCCCCCGCGCATCGATGTCATGTTGAAGCTTATGTACCCCGAGTTGTTAAAGCTTCCAACCAACAAGGTTCTCCTTCTAATATACCAATTTCATTGAGCCTTCTCTTCACCAACTGTAGAAAGGTTGTCCACCTATATATAAACGCCCCTTACGACGCCGTTGTTGTTTAATCTTGTCTTTTACTGTACCACTCTATCTTAAATATCTAATAGCTACGACAACAACCATCACCATGTCCGACATCAACCTTCAAGAGATCCACGACACCCTCGTGGAGGTCGCCTTCGAGGCCGGCCGCATGATCCTCGCCGCCAACCCCAACAACATTGACAAAGGTTCAAAGATGAACTGTGCGTGTGCCTCTCCTTTATCCTCCGAGTTCTTCCCCAGCAGTTCACCTACCCCTCCTCGGCAACGAAGCAACCTCAACTAACCAAACCCCCCTTTTTCCCTCCCCAACAGCCGCCGACATAGTCACCGAAACCGACCAAGCCGTCGAGCGCATGGTCTCCACCACCCTCCGCTCCAAATACCCCTCCTTCTCCTTCGTCGGCGAAGAGACCTACGTCGCCGGCGAAACCAAAGTCACCTCAGCCCCGACCTTCATCGTCGACCCCATCGACGGCACCACCAACTTCGTCCACGGCTACCCGCACGGCTTCTGCATCTCGCTCGGCTTCGCCCTCGACCGCCGCCCCGCGGTGGGAGTCGTCTACAACCCCGCTCTCGACACGCTCTGGACGGCCATCAGGGGGCAGGGCGCCTACTGTCAGCGGAACGCCTCTCTCGAACCAGGAAAGGGGCAAGGAGAGAAGCAAAAGTTGCCGCTTAATGGGGGACAGCCGCTAGGAGACTTGTCTACGGCGCTGGTGGCGGTCGAGTGGGGTAGTCAGCGCGATGGAAAGAACTTTGATATCAAGACCAGGGTGTTTAGGCAGTTGACGGCTGCCAAGGAGAATGGGGGCAGTATGGTGCATAGCTTGCGGAGTTTGGGCAGCGCGGCGCTGAATATTTGTGCCGTGGCGGCCGGTCAGGTCGATATGTATTGGGAGGGCGGGTGTTATGCGTGGGATGTGACGGCGGGTTGGTGTATCCTTGAGGAGGCGGGCGGGATTATGGTTAGTGCAAACCCGGGGGATTGGAATCCGGAGTTGGATTCGAGGTTGTACTTGGCTGTTAGGGGGGCGGAGAGCGGGCAGAAGGAGATTGTGGAGGAGTTTTGGGGGGTTATTGGGGATGATAGGATGGATTATAAGCACTAATGGTTGGTGAACATGAAGCGGTTATGGTACGGGCTTGGGTTATTAGTATTGGGCCAAGTAATGAGTAGGCATATCGGGATTAGAAAGATGTCGACTAGACAAGCTAAGGTTATCGTTAGAAGGACTGGATTGGGGTACGATATCCAGCAAAGGATCGTTCGCCCGTTCAGCATTGTGAGTGACAGCTGCACCACGATCCTATGGCAGGTCAAAAAGCAAAAGTGATCCCGTTCTTTGACGTCTGTCGATATGGCAAGGCACGTTGCAAAAAGGTTAAAAAAGGAAATCCACATTTGATCCGACCCAGGCTCGATCTGGGGACCTTCAGTGTGTTAGACTGACGTGATAACCAACTACACCATCGGACCGTTGTTGTGAATGAAGAGTTGATGCGCTTCCATGACTCATGAAGCTAGATTTGCTTGATGCTATACCGGTATCCTGGAGTACCTATCGCTCTTCCTTTCAATGCTGGAAGGAGTAGGCACCAACTGGTAGCTGAGCTGGTTGGTTTACGCAGCGAGCTGCGCTCTATTTGTAACCCGAACCATGCTTATAACCGGGTACTCAGAAAAAGAACAGTTCTTGATAATTTCAAGAATGCGATATGGAATCCAGTCACAAACGGAAGTGAAGACGACGAGCCTCACACCATGCACCTTGACACAAGTACAGCGAGATGCCAATGTTTGGATGGAAAAGGGGCTCAGGGGCAGAGAAAAAGTGGAGCCGCATGCACCTCGAAGCTACGGCAAGGCACAACAGCCATGTGCGCACATCCGTCCCCCGGTCATGCTGCGAGGCGGGCATCATCCACCGACGGAGAGCTCAGTTGGGATCCGCCTGACAACTTCCCACTGTAATTACACCGCGCTACGGGGCTGTACACTTGCAACACCCGACCTGATTCCTCTCGAGATAACATCAACCCAATCAAACTGATTTCCATTGACCGAGTATCAATTCCCGCCTTGTCCCGCTTATCTCCGTGACCGTCTCGCCCAACTGAAACGTCAATTGCTCCCATCATTTCGACGACGGTCAATCAGCGCTCAGTCCCGTCGACGACCGCATCACCACCCGAACCCGAAGCCGTTGCCCCCGGACCTAGGTCGCCATTGCGGTTCACGGCCCTTCGGCTCTAAAGAGGTAGCTAGCTGCTCGCCAACTTTCAAACTCACTTACACGTTATACACCACTCCGAAGCCAACCGCGACAATGGCGCCAAAAATCGAAGCACAGGAAATCGAGACGTACTGGAACATCTTCTCGGCGCGAACAAATGGCGGCAAGTTCCTGACGGGCGAGCAAGCGGCGCCCGTGCTGAAGAACAGTGGCCTGCGCGATGACCAGCTGGAGCGCGTTTGGGATCTGGCCGATGTGGACAATGACGGAAACCTTGATTTCGAGGAGTTCTGCGTTGCGATGCGGGTCATTTTTGACCTTTTGAATGGGGTTCGTTTTTACCTTCCTGAAGACGCGAGCGAGCCAGCTAGGGAGCAGCAATAGCAGCAGTATCAGAGAACTAACACGGGAGACGGAAACAGGAATACCCAGATGTCCCGACAACTCTCCCAGACTGGCTTGTCCCCGAATCTAAAGCCCATCTCGTGCAAGCGAACCGCGCGTTAACCGGCAAGGCGCCGAAATTCGAGCAAGTCGAAGATGAAGATGATACCCCCGGCTTGAAGGATGGTTTCGACTGGTACATGAGCCCGGCGGATAAGTCCAAGTATGAGCAGATCTATCAAGAAAACCGGGATATGCGCGGCGAGGTCTCCTGTATGTTTACTTCCCTTCTCTTCCTTTCCCTAACCTATGCTAACCTACCCTCCCTCCCCAGTCGGCGCCCTCCAAGACCTCTACGACTCCCTCTCCGTCCCCGACACCGACATCCGCTCCGCCTGGAACCTGATCAACCCCTCGGCCTCATCGACCATCAACAAAGACGCCTGCCTCGCCTTCCTGCACATCCTCAACTACCGCCACGAAGGGTTCCGCATCCCGCGCACCGTGCCGGCCTCTCTGCGGGCCTCCTTCGAGCGCAACAAGATCTCCTACAACGTCAACGACCCGTCGCAATCGCGCTGGGCCCAAAAGGCCGACGACGAGACCTCCACGGGCCGCAAGGCCAAGTTCGGCGACCAGTACCTGACGCGCCTGGGCCGCTCCTCGTTCAAGACGGCCGGCACCGACTTCTCGTCCGAGCAGACGGATGACCAGTGGGAGGAAGTCAGGCTGAAGAAGCAGCTGGCCGAGCTGGAGGAGAAGATGGCTAAAGTGGAGGAGGCGGCGAACCGTCGCAGGGGCGGGAAGAGGGATACGAAGCCGGCGCTGGTCAAGAGGGAGCTGGAGCAGTTGTTGGATTATAAGCGCAAGGAGCTGAGGGACTTGGAGGAGGGTAAGGGGAAGGCGGCGGCTGGTGGGAGCCTGAAGAGTGTGGCGGATGACTTGGCGACGGTTAAGGAGCAGGTGGAAGGGCTGGAGGCGCATTTGAGGAGTAGGCAGGAGGTGTTGGAGCAGCTGAGGAGGGAGATTGAGGAGGAGAAGGTTGGGAGGTAAGCTTTGAGGGCAGGCACAAGGGGATGGGTTGAAAAGAGAGAGAGAGCCGGCTGGGATATTTTGTTGGGTTTCTCGAGGCGAGGACCATGGGCAGTTTGCCGGGACAGGATTGGTTGGGTTTATCAGTTGCGTTTCATCTTTCTAAGACAGCATAATCTCTTAATGGTATTCAGTGGACTGACAGTAAGCTGCCTGATGGCTCATATCTTGACAGTGGAATTTCCTCAGGTGCTATGGCATATGACAATGGTGTCATACTGACTGTACTCTTCAGTGAATTTTAAGCGTCGTAATTCACGCGCCTTTACGCTCAGGACTTGTCTAAGCAAAAACATCGTGGCTTTGCTTGTTGCCGCTAGAGGCAGTAGGAAAAAGTGAAAGGAGTAGAATAGTTCAACATCCGCCAACCATATACATATCTTCAAGATTCCATCAGCGTGAAGAGACATCGGATATCCTGGAGTGCCATTCTCACTCTTGTCCCACTGGTACCTCGAGACATGTCTTACCGAGCATGCAAGCACAAGGCATTGCTTCGGGTTCCTGGGCTTGGATCATCCTCAAGTAAAAGCACCAATTATCTCTGATGGGATCACCTGTATTATGTACTTCCTGGTATCAGCAGCCGAGCCCATCGCCATATACGTAAAATGAGGCTGTCAGGATGCAAATACGGGAGTTGAAGAGGGTGTTGTAGATGTATCATAGGATCGATAACTAGACTAGTGGGGCAATGACGCTCATGGTCACATGGAAGAGCTTCCAGGGGAAAAGACCCCAGCTGGAAAAGTCCACAGCGAGTGTTTAACTCCGCACTTTGGAGCCTGGAAGGTACCTACCCCGCCAATCCGGTTCGAGAGTTGCATTTCATCCCATCCTTGGATCCTCAACAAGTCGTGCTGTAGTGTACAAGGTAAAGGTACTTGGCGTACTTAAAGAACTGCCCTGCTTTAACCCTCAATCTCCCGAACTCTTCTCTCCTTTCTCTCCCCATCTTCAACTTCAAGGTCCATATATACACATTGTACGTACAGCTATCTACCCAAACACATTCGCGACGCGCAACTACCCATCTAAAACTACGTTCGAGTCTTTAGCTAACCCAAAGCTATCCTCTACCAACAGCAAACCAACCCCCAACAATCAAAATGTCTGCCGCTTTCGAGAAGGCCGTTGCCGATTCCAAGAAGCTTACTTCCAAGCCTTCCAACGATGATCTCCTCGAGATCTATGGTGCGTCGCGTCACGTCCCGTCCCACTCCCATATTCTCTTGCGCTCGACAAACCATAAAGCAATCGAGGACTATATTGCCTAATAGTTCTCGCGCGCGATCGAACAGAGCTGGGGAGCTCCAACAAGGCCCGACGACAACAGGCAAGGCAGCAGCTAGCTAACATTCTCTTGTCATCCTCACAGCTCTCTACAAGGTCGCTACCGGTGCCGACTTCTCCAAGGCTGACAAGCCTGGCATGTTCGACCTGAAGGTTCGTTCCGTTCCATCTCGGCTCTCGCCGTTTATTCCCTCCATCCCATCTCTCTTCATCACGCCCGGGCTCCTAGCCGCCGGTCGTCACGAAAGCCCCATCTATCCATACCTACCACAACGCAACACCTGCCCCTACCCCCCGAAGACCATGCCACAAACCAACCATCCATCCGTACGTGCCCAAATACAGTAACTAACATCATCCCTCTTTTACAAAATAACAGGGCAAGGCCAAGTACAACGCCTGGCAGAGGATTGTCGACGAGGCTATCTCGGCCGAGGAGGCCCAGACCAAGTACGTCGCCAAGGTCGAGGAGATGAAGACCCAGTACGGCTACGACGAGAACAAGGCCCCCGAGGCTGTTGGCTCCAACTAAGGAGGTTAGATACCCGTTGAGCTTATAAATAATACAATGCCCATTATGACAAACGAAGAAGTCCAAAGATTTCAAGATCGGATCAAAGAATGTTCGAGACCCAGGTGCAACGTGGTTTGTGTGCGGAGACCGGTCCAGACCGGTCAAATGGCCGAGTGAGGCGGGGGAACTCGTGGTAGGTGGGATGGAAGTTCGTGGTTTGGTTGAACGAGGGATGTCGTGTTGAGCTTTGCCTGGATAAAAGGACCATAAGAATGGTTTGTCAGGAAGTTGCCGTTGAGGTCTTGCTAACATGACATGCAGACATCAAGGATACCTAACTACAGACAGTCTGGCCATGACGAGGTACGTAGTTCTAACTACCTACCTACATCTTGTCTACAAGTCGAAATCCTGCAAAGAACAATTTCTCCGGTTTCTGCGGGTTCGGTTACACTACATTTGAGACGTCTGTGGTATCCCGTCTGTACATGACATGGCATGGGATGATATGGCAGCTTGAGCCGCGTTTAAAACCCATACTCATACGAGAAATAGATGAAAGGGGTATCATATTACCAGCAGACCGAAAGAGCTACATGGTCCAAGGCTGACCGAATACGCTCACCAATAAATTCTTCTCGCAAGCTCGCAGAGCTCCCACATTAGACACTCGCAGCTGCGTACTGTTTCCGCAACTCACTCATGTCGCCAAACCTGCCCCATCCAGTCCGGCTCCAAGTGGTTCGCCGTGGCAACCCAAGGCACCTCTTGCGGCCCGTACCTCTGCAACGGGAGGTTATATGGCATGCGCAATCCTACCACCACTGTTGCCTCCTCCTTGTCCTCATCACCTCCCTTGCCTCTCTCCTTCTCTCCGCCGAAAGACGTCCCATTATTACTACTTGGACTTGGAGTATCCGTAAGAAAAGTAGGAACCATAACCACCTTCCCTCCCTTTTCGCCACTACTACCACCACTACTACTATCACCATCCGCAAACAACTCCGGCCACACCAGCACGCCGATCTCGTACGAACAGATGCGCACCTGCGGCTCACCGGCATTGTTCTTGCTCTGCGCGTCGCCCCAGGCTTGTTTGGAGAGGTTGGCTGATGTGAGAAGGGCCCAGTCGATCGAGTTCTTGGTTTTGTAGTTGGCGTAGCGAATGAAGGTTTTTATGTGGGGTGCGGCGCGTTGGCGGCCTGCTTCGCGGATGAGGGTTGTTGAAGGGTCTAGGTCGATTCCATCGGCCGAGTCGTTCGCCCAGTGACAGAACAGCGGTCTCAGATACTGGAGCTGCTTGGCCTGCTGAGCGGACTGGATCTTGGTGTGGATGGAACCGCCTGACGCATATCCGTCGAGTGATTTCCTAATCTCGTCCGGCGTCGGGAAGATGACTTTGAAGTCTGGTTTGGATTTGGACGACATGAGGGTCTTGGGACCTTGGGAACCGCTGAGCGCTTCGAAAAGGGTGTTTTTGAGCCAGTTGTCTGTTGGACCCAGGGTGGCGATGGAGGATATCTGGATTACGATCTCGGCCTTTTCACCGACATCACCATCACCACCGCCACTACGATCCGCCGCTTGACGGACGGGGACCGATTTGAGAGTTTCCTTCATCGCACCCCAGCCCCAGCGGGTCGGGAAGTCGTCAACGAGAGAGTGTCGCCCTGGGACGCTGGCGATAAGTGAGCCTCGTATTGATGAGAAGTCATATTTGACGAGCTGGTCAACGAGAGGTTTACACGCAGCCCTGTAGGAGCGTAGATAGTTCAAAAGGTCAATCTTGAACTTCTCACCGGAACCAGCTGACGGTGAAGTACGAGTGGAGGAAGTAGGCTGCTGGGTGTCTGACTTCAGAAGGGGAAGTCGGGGAGATATCCAGGCGGCTTGTGTCATGTTACCCCAGTCTCTCGGGATCAGATTTGCCGTGTGGATGATGATCTCTGCTGTATCATCTGCTCGAAAGAGCACCATCATTTTGCTGTGATGCGTGCCAAAAGGCTCTGGAAGGTAGGCATGATGGGTGGTGATGTTGGGATAGCGAGCGGCGTCGGACTAGTTGGTTGGTCGGTTAGAACTGAGAAACGGCATGGTAGTCTACGTTTGGCATACTTACCTGTAACTGTAACCTATTTTGATCCTCCTTCTTCCAAAAGCCGTGGATAACGTGAACCTTGATCAGATGGCGGACGTCACCATCAAGCGCACTCATGAGGAAGTCAATGTCGTGAAGATAGTTGAACTCCCAACACTCCTTGATCAGGGGGTCACCGAGAAGATCCTTGAGTGATACGGTATCCTTGTTGGGACCTTGTCCCAGAGAGCGAATGGTGGTCAGATGAAACGGCGACTTGACGATCGTTTGAGACGAACATGGCTGCTGCTCTGTGGGAAGTGATTCTTCTTCTTTCTCTGGGCTTGTGCGGCGTTTCTTGAGTGGAGGACTGACAGCACGACTGAGGGATCGCGGTGTTGCCCTGCTACTTCCGCCATTCTGGGCATCACCGGCTTCACCCAGCTCGGCATCTTGGACTGTTCTTTTTGACGAACGGTTGTTCTCCATTGTGACGGGCAGAGTCGTAGCCAGTCCACGAATAATCAGATTGGGTCGTCGACGGTGCACACTTGGAACTCGACGGATGAGAGGTGTATTGGTGTATCTTGATAGATTTGAGCAAATTGTGAACATGGGATGTCTCAAACCATGGACTTTGTGTGTTTTTCCTGCCTTGCTCCTTCCGAGACAGTCTTTGACGTATCGTATCGTTGGTGCCGTTCCGTTCCCTTCTGGCTGTCCAGCTGCCCAGTAGTTGTCTGCTAAGGGTGACTCCTTCTCCAAGCGTGATAGGCCAACTGGAAGTCTTTCAATTTAGCTTTTGGGGAATTGAGAAACTGAATTCTATCCCTCAAGCTTTTTGATAAGTTCAGTCCCTTTTTGCGCAAGGATGACCAAATTATCGAGACTCTCTTGATGGCAGTCCAAGTTGGTGTGGACAAAGAATCC
Organism: Neurospora sp. CHS-2018a; assembly: GCA_009802275.1. Classification (NCBI taxonomy): domain Eukaryota; kingdom Fungi; phylum Ascomycota; class Sordariomycetes; order Sordariales; family Sordariaceae; genus Neurospora; species Neurospora sp. CHS-2018a. Next base: position 114,959 of record RAKG01000057.1, read on the forward strand.
GTCGTGAGCCAGGCGTCTCAGGGAGTCAAACTGTCAATCAATTGTCAATGAAGAAACTCACTTTCACACAGGCTCTGAGATTTCCCTTGAAAAAACATTCTTTACCAAAAGAAACAATGGGGTTCCATGTTGTTTATCTTCGACAACATGAGGTGGACTGTGTTGTCGTTGGTTGAATGGCCAACTCCAACTGGTTTGGGCAAGTGTTTATTTCAGCCTCCTGTGGCTTGGCTCTCATCCGCGACGTGGGCTCCACTGAGATAAGTCTTGGCTGAAATCGTTCTAGCCCCCTGGGYGGGCCCTGAGAGTCCAGGGGCCAGCACGGCCGGCCGCCATTGCCTCGATCGCCTCCTGAATCCCTTTGACCCCCTGGCCCCCCCCGTCGGCTGAAGCAAGTAGCGGGTTGAGGTGGAATTGTGTCCCATGCCGCCAGCAGACAAACACCACCTAACGCTTCTACTATTTTCAAAGGCGGTTTCGTCTCTCATCTTTTGGTTGTTGACTGTGAACACCACTCAGTGCACCATCTTCCCACGCCACCATCGACGACCATCCCGTCGCGATCGACCCGTACAGCACGAATTGGGTTCGATTTAGAGGTTCTAAGGCGTTTCTTCCCACCCAGGCGGTGCTGGTTCACTCTTCGATGCAGTGTGCGACAATCAGGCCCCGACATTGTTAAACATCACAACTTATCACATATCCGGCCACGACCATGAGGTGGCTTCCCCTTTTCTTGGGCGCGGCCCGTCTGGCCGTTGCCGCATCAACGACGACAACAACAGAAGCAGAGGACGACGTGACAGAGTACACCAAGTTCAACGATGTATCGATACCACCACTCATCGAGCTCACCCCCGACAACTGGGAGAAGGAATCCAAAGCCAGCAAATGGCTGATGGTTAAGCACTACAGGTATTTGGCCGCTCCCGTCTCTTGTGGTCTTCGAGACTCTGGTAAGCAATGCGATCGCGTTAGCTGACACCTCGCACCTGCAGCCCTTACTGCCCCCACTGCATTGACTTTGCTCCCACATACCAAACATTATACGAGTTCTACTACACATCGAAGCCCGTCGGGAACGAGAAAGCGAACTTTACCAATTTCTACGACTTCCGCTTCGGCACCATCAACTGCGTGGCGTACTACGATCTGTGCAGCGCACACAAGGCATCTTCCTACCCAACAACTACCCTCTACAAGAATGGCGAACAGGTCGAGGCTCTTAAGGGCGTCAAGTCCATGAGTGTTCTGAGCGAGGTGGTGGAGAAGGCTCTGGAAGAGACCAAGCCCGGATCAAGACCTGCGAAGCTCGAGCTCCCTAAGCCCGGCGATACCTCTGCCCCTGGCTACGTCCCCAAGGCCGGCGCCACCAAGGATACAAAGGAAGCATCCAAGGTTGATTCCGTCAAGGATGTGCCCAAGGTCGATCTTGTCAAGGACTCCGCCAAGGTCGAACAACCTGTTAAGGATACTTTCGTCACCGGAAACGACGAGTACTTGATGCCCACTCCCAAGACCGAGGATAAGGCTGCGGATAAGGTTGTGGAAAAGGTTGTGGAAAAGGTAGGGGACAAGGCCACGGAAACCAAGGCCGCCTCCAAGGCCGACCCTTCTGTCGAGGCCACGGCCAAAATTGAGAAGGCCAAAGAGGAGGAGAAGAAGTCCACGCCTGCTGCTTACTACGAGGCCCCTGCTGCCGCTGCCGCTGCCGCCGCGTCTATCAAGGGCAACAAGCCCAAGACTACTCCTAACCCCAATGGCATCTCCCAGCCCCTGACTGCCGAGAGCTTCCAGAGCCAGGTCACCATGACCCAGGAGCCTTGGTTCATCAAGTTTTATGCCCCTTGGTGCCATCACTGCCAAGCCATGGCCGCCAACTGGGCTCAGGTCGCTCGCGAGATGAAGGGCCGCCTCAACATCGGCGAGGTCAACTGCGAGCAGGAGGTCCGCCTCTGCAAGGACGTCCGTGTCACCGGTTACCCCACCATTCAGTTCTTCCGGGGAGGCGAGCGTGCCGAGTACACTGGCCTCCGTGGTCTCGGTGACTTCCTCGCGTATGCTGAGAAGGCCATTGACATCTCTAACGGTGTACAGGACGTCGATGCCGCTTCTTTCAAGGCTCTTGAGGAGAAGGAGGAGGTCATCTTTGTTTACTTCTACGATCATGCCACCACCACCGAGGATTTCCTCGCCCTTGAGCGTCTTCCTCTCAGCCTTATCGGCCGTGCCAAGCTCGTCAAGACCCGCGACCCCGAAATGTACGATCGCTTCAAGATCACCACCTGGCCCCGCCTGCTCGTCTCTCGCGAAGGCCGTCCCACCTACTATCAGCCTCTCACGCCCAACGAGATGCGCGGCACTCGCCAGGTTCTTAACTGGATGAAGTCCGTTTGGCTGCCCATTGTTCCCGAGATGACCGCCTCCAACGCCCGTGAGATCATGGATGGCAAGATCGTTGTCCTCGGACTCCTTAACAGAGACGACGAGGAGTCGTTCAACGGCGCCATCCGCGAGATGAAGTCGGCCGCCAGCGAGTGGATGGACAAGCAGATCCAGCTCTTCCAGCTGGAAAGGCAGGAGCTCCGTAACGCCAAGCAGCTGCGCATCGAGGAGGCCGAGGACCGCAACGACCAGCGTGCTTTGCGCAACGCTAAGAACATCCGCATCAATATGGACAGGGCGGACAGGAAGGAGATCACCTTTGCTTGGGTTGATGGCGTTTTCTGGCAGAGGTGGATCAGGACCACCTACGGTATTGATGTCAAGGACACTGGTGACCGGATCATCATCAACGATGAGGATGTAAGTGTTCAACCCCCACTTCACAGCTTTTAGGCACTCGTTGAACGCTTGCTAACATACTTTCCCAACCAGAACCGCCGCTACTGGGACCAAACCACCACCGGCAACCCCATCGTCCCCAGCCGCACCTCCATCCTCGAGACCATCACCAAGATCTCCCAGAACCCCCTCAACATCAAGCCCAAGCTCACCATCTCCGCCTTTGAGAAGATCTTCTTCGACATCCGCATGACCTTCTCGGAGCATCCTTACCTTTCCATGGGCTGCATTCTCGGCATCGCCTTCGGTTGCCTCTCGTGGTTCCGCAACAGCGCTCGCGCCCAGAGGAGGGCCGGTCACGGCACCCACTTCAAGTTGGAGGAGGGCGGCGTTGGTGCTTCTGGCGAGAAGGGCAGCACCGGCGGCTTCATTCAGAGCGTGTTTGGCGGCAGCGGTGGCAGCAGCAATGGACCCAAGGCTGATTAAAATACGGTCTTGGCCTAAGGGCTGTTGTGTTGGTTTATACTTCATCAGGAAAATGATCTGGATTTTACATATGTGCACGGGGTGGGTGGGGGCTTAGAGCCGTGCAAGTTGTAGTTAATGACTGATGGTTGTGTGTGAAGAAAGGGTGGGAGGTTTCAAAGGGGGATGCAGCGAGGAATTTGTGTATAATTGCGATGGGAGGAATGGATAGAAGGGATATCTGGCGGACAGAGCATCACTGGACTCCGGGCTTTTGGCTTATTAAAAGGAAAACCCGAACTGAAAGCCTTCTTGACTGGGTATTGGTATTGATATTACTACACTTCTCTTGTTTTTTTTTTATCTTCCTCCTTGGCCATGCTTTTTTATATATCCCCTTACACCATGTTAGCCGTGGGGTTTTCCTCATCCTAGTACTTGGAACCGCACTTGGTGTAGAATAGAGTTGGCGTGTAGGATACTTATTGTCCCTTTGGATGCGATAACCGATCTCGCGATCAAGTGAGAGCTTATGCAGAGAATCCAAATAAAGACGAGATGCCTGGGTGATCTTCCGTCGCTTCTTGTTCAGTTGGTGACAGACTCATACCTAGCTAGTTGTGTAAAACCAACACAGCGGGTTGAACAGAGACTCATGGTTAAAGTCCGGTTGGTCAGTTTAGTGCCAGTCGAACCAGTGTGTCGCCGCTTGTGGCCCTTGGCCTGTCGTTTCGGGAGGTTGACCGTTGGCTGGCTGGTAGAGCTGGCCTCGATAAGTGGCCGCATATTTCATCCCGTTGAGGCTTTGGTTGGAACCCTGAACCACGACGTGTGTAGCACTGCAGAGTAAACAACTACAGTCCTCCTTCTATTCTGTCAAAGTGTACAGGGAAGTCCAAAACGGAAAGGAACATCAATGATATCGCTTTTTCTTCTTCTAACCCGAACGCTTGTGTGTGTGTGTCTCTTTTGCCAACCTCAACGAGACATAATTTGACAAGCGAAACACCACATAGAGAAATAAGATCGAAAGAACATTCTTCTGTAAATAGAAAACCAAACATACAGCCGCTTTAACAAGATCCTTTCATATGTACCTACATTGAAACAGGTCATGACCGAAACCGATCACGAACGACGACGAGAAGGGAACGAAAAGCGAGAAGAAGAAAAAGGGAGGTAGCCCTCCAGATGGTGTGTGTAAAAAAGCGCGGGCTTCATCTTTTCTTACTCTAAAACCCCGACCGAAACCTGAACCTGAACCTGAACCTGAACCCCAAACCCATACCCGTATCAGACAGAATCTGACCCTGAACCAGTACCAGAAGGAAAGAGAAATGACGCCTGAAGAATAAAGAAAGGAACTTGAAAAAAGAAGACTGTGGTACTGTAACTGAGTGAGAAAAACAAAAGAGAGAACCTTTTGACAACGAATTCTTTCCAGCAGTACGCTCTGCTCATAACTCCCAATCCGCCAAGAACCTAGTCTCCCTAGTCTCCCTGGTCTCCCAAGTCTCCCAAGACTAGGAGGAGGAAGAGGAGTTGGAGCCAGACGACGGTTGTGAAATTGACAGCAAATCCTTGTAGAAAAACGTTTCGCTCTTCTTGAGACTGCCTTGGGGAACGACGGCTTTGCTGAACTGCGGCACTTGGCCGAACTCGATGTAGCCGAATTTCTTGAAGGCTGCTTCGGCGGCGGAGTTTGTTTCGGTGTTTACGCGCTATTCGTCGTCTTCCTGTCAGTTATCTCTCCTTTCTTCCTTCCTTCAAATTTCAAGCTGGTGGAGGAGAGATGATACTCACCAACAAAGTCCTCCCCCTCCTAGCAGCCTCATACTCCAACGCATCCACCAACGCCTTCGCGCCCCCCTGGCGTCTAAACTTCTGATTTACGAGGAGGGTATCAATCTTCCCCCTAAACGAACCCGTCTCCGTATCGGATAACTTGAGCATCGCTAATCCCCTCAGGTCGTTACCCACCGGTTTCGCTCCCGGTGGAGTCTCGGGCAAAAGTAGGACGATGACGCGAGTGCCCCGGTTGGACTCGGCGATTCTTTCCCTCCACCACCCCAAAAGTTTGCCGTTTTCCAAAGGCGGCAGGAAGGGCCCGATCATTCGGTCCATGGTCATGCAGGAGGCGTGCAGGGCGGCGATCCAGGGGACGAGGTGACCGTGTTGGTCGGGGGAGAAGACGTAGGTCATTGAGGGGGAGGATGGTGGGGGGAGGGTTGTGAGGTCCATGGTGAGTGAGTGCTGACTGATTTTGAGACGGGAGTGAGAGCGACTGCCTTTTTCACCCTTGGCTGAAGGTGGTGATAGATGGGTGGAAAAGATGGTGATACTTGGTAACGTTATTCCTGTAACGAGCCCGAGGTGTAGTAGTTCTTTGTCGATATCATGACCCAAGGAGGGGGTAGTCACGAGCTAGAAGTACTTGAGCCGGTCAGTTTCCTGGTGTAAAAGGTGCGATGACCGAACTGGGAAGGAGAAAGGAAAATGTCTCAACAGGAAAATGTGGGAGGGGGAGTGGAATAAGTTGGTGTGAAAGTGTGGGTGAAGATTGGGGGTTAAAAGGGGGCAATGTGGAATTCATGAGTGATAAACCACTCCGGGTCTTGAGGCTGTCAGTGATAAATTGCTGACCTTGGCCTCAAACAAGAAATATCGTACGCCAACCTCAGGGTTTCCCTGTCTCGAGGTGTGTGCCTTTTCCTCCTCCTCCTCCCTCTTACCTCGGATCTGCGAAGGGAATATACCCGGTGTGCGCAGACGGTGACGGGCTGTTATGCCAGATCGGGGCTTGACCGGACAGATGGGTGAACCAAGTCACGCTTCCCCGTTCCGAATTCCAAAGGGTGAAGCAGTGGTGTGGGTGGGTGGATGGGTGATGGAGGTGCAGTAGACGAAGTGACCGAGGTGATGATGGTTGTTTGAGAAAGATTCAGGAACAGTAATCACACACGAAGAAGAAAAAGTGCCAAGATCTGGAACTACTTTACCTTTTTGAGACGCAGCGTGAATGCCAGAGCCTGGAGCTTTGAAAACCTTGAGGGTCCAAGGTCTTTCTTTGCCCAAGGTTTGCCAATGTCAAGTTTTGTACCTGATGTTTCTGTCGCGATCTGGAACGGGACAAATCTCGAAAAGTGATGATACTGAAACCGAATGTACTGTACCTGCGCCTATAACAGCTGCAAAGGACTGATCATTTTTCCGTCACAGCGGCAGCGGCAGCAAGGGCCAGGCACGCGTTCACGGGCAGTGGAGAGGGGGGGGGTTCGCTTACGTTACGTTCCTTTACGCGTTTTAAGGCTGAATTGCACCGTAAGTTTCCAATATTTCCGTCACACCAGGCACCCAAGTGGAAGTTTTCCATCACGTTACTGTATGGACGGGAGTGGGAGGACCAACAAACGGCGGGGCTTCCCCACGGATTCCAGCTATGTCCCCCCTGTAAAAGGTCGAAGCTTCAAGGGGCAGTCACCTACGCCACAGCACGTTTTGTTAGTGCGGGGGGTCCATTCTTTCCTTCCCGTAAAATTCCAGGGGCAAATATCCCACCTCGTCACCAACGGCACTTTCAAATCGATCCTTCCACTCGTATATTTTTTGAACTCTAAGCAGTCGGCAAGATTTCCAAGCCTCATCACCAATCTGAAACTTGACTACATCGCGCTTTATCCTGTTTATCTCATCAACTCACCTTGACCCGGACTGTGATATTCCTTTGCATTGCTCTCGTGGCCCCCCCTTCTTCCGCGCTTCCATGTGGTGCAACTCATGCTCTATACTTCGGCTTCACGAAAAGCATGATAATGAAGGATTCATCGATCTTCATGGCCATTTCTGGTCCTCATCCGGGAAGCTCAAGGGTAGCCACGTTTCTGTCCCCGGAACAGTGCGTCGACCTCGGCAGAGCTTCTTTTCCAAAGGCGGGGTGAAAAGCCCAAAAGGTGGAAGGGGAAAACGAGCAACGAATACCCTGATCTACGCTGCCGACTGCGGACGTACAACATCCAGAAGCCGGGACTGCCCTTGAAGTGGCCCCCCCCAGGAACGTGTCTCCGATTGTCTCTAGACATCATCTCCCGCTTTTATACACCAACTGATATGAAAAAGAATTGCACCGCAATGCACCTCGTCGTCATCACCACGGGCCGTCAGGGACTTTATTCGGTGACATCGTGCCTACCTGAAAACAACCAATGAGGAGGCGAGGACAACGATCGCGATGCAGTCTTCCCCTTTCAGAGAGATGGGATGATGGGCCTAAACTCCATCCCATCAGCCCTACCAGTCCACTCTGACACAGGGCAGCTGAACTCAGCAACTTGACGACCAGAATTGGTTGGCCTCATGGGATCCCTTGGTTCGCTTGCCTCTTGGCTGGCTGGAAACAGTTCCGCTGAGGACGCCTGTACGCGTAAACACTGCTTCGCTTCAGCTTCTAATTGGTCTCTTGAAGCAACGGCCAGAGTGCCCACCAACAGTCCCCGCTCGTTGGGTGGTTGGCCATCAACAAACATTTAAAAGCTATCGTATCATACAACACCCCCAGAATCATCTCTTCAGTCTCCGTTTCACCTTCAGCTCCCTGACACACGCAGCTGACTGAGCACACTGCTTCAGTGTCCACTCTGCGGCTCTGTCACTGATTCAGCTCTTTTGCCTGTGACTGTGACGGACCCTCTTCAGTCCTCACTCGATTATTCGTCTTGTACAACAACGTCTCACACAAACGACCACCTGTTAGAATAGACGCCAGGCGCCTCTATCTACAGTAGATACGACAGCATCGAGATTTGCTAGAGTGCGCCCCGCACTTACGCCATCTCTCAACTCCCGACCATCAAAATCACCCATCACCATCACTCACAACGCCGGCTCAACGACATCTCCACCATGAACTTCCTACGTGATAAGCTCAAGCAGAAGCTTGAGGAGGTTACAGCAGGTGTAGAGGGTTTGCTCAATCATGACGACAACGCCAGCACTGCCGCCAACGCTCAGTCTCAGCAAGCCGGAGACGATGAAGTCCCCGAGACCTCCTATCCTCACCAGTATGGAGCCAACCGCTTCGGATCCTTCGCACCTGAATCTTCAGGCGATGTGAAGTGGTACGTCGATGGAGCGTCCTATTTCTGGGCCGTCTCCATTGCTCTCGAGCGTAAGCCACACTTGTCTTGTCATATCGGCCCCGTCGGTCAGTTCATCCGCTAATCACTCTCACAGAGGCCAAGGAGAGCATCTACATCCTTGATTGGTGGTTGAGGTATGCCTTTATGACTCTTTTGCTAGTTGGATCTGTCACTAAATAATTGGATAGTCCTGAGTTGTACCTCCGCCGCCCCCCTGCAAAGAATGAGCAGTACCGGCTTGACCGGATGTTGCGCAATGCTGCGGAGCGCGGTGTTAAGGTCCATATCATTGTTTACAAGGAGGTCGAACAGGCTTTGACTCGTAAGTCCCCAGTCAATCGGTTCTTAATGAGCTTTCACAGCTAACCAACGCCACCACAGTCAATTCTCAGGTATGATACTGCGTCGACAAAGTCGCAAGACCAAAAACTAACCATGAGGAAATTCTAGCACACGAGGAAAGCTTTGGAAGGTCTCCACAAGAACATCCAGGTCTTCAGACATCCTGATCACATCCCAAGAGGCAGAGATGTCCTTGCCGATCTCCGGTCCAAGATGCAGATGGGCACATTCAGCTTGGCTAAGCTCCCGCAGGATACCCTGACCGCGTTGTACGGAACGAAGGATGACGTTACCCTTTTCTGGGCCCATCACGAGAAGCTGTGCGTTGTTGATAGGAAACTCGCATTCATGGGAGGTTTGGATATGTGTAAGTTTTTCTTTGACGCTGGTTTCCCCATGAAATGCGCTAACAATCAGACAGGCTTCGGAAGATGGGACACGAACAGTCACCCAATCGCCGATGCTCATCCCAGCAACCTTAACGACATCATTTTCCCCGGTCAGGACTACAACAATGCTCGTGTCTACGACTTCGAGGATGTCAGTAACTGGGAGAACAACAAGCGTGAGTTTTACAGGATTGGCTTGCAGGTATTTAGACTAACATATGACACAGTCGACCGTACCAAGAACTCCAGAATGGGCTGGTCTGATATCAGCATCAGCTTGCAAGGCCACATTGTCGATAACCTAGTTGATCACTTCATCGACCGCTGGTTAGTCTAATCCTATTCTTCAATACCGATGATCTTGCTAACGACTTATAGGGCCTTCATCTGGAACGAAAAGTACAAGGAGAAGGACCCCGGAAAGTACGCCCTTATCAGTGCGAACGCTCCTCAGCAAGAGCAAAGCCGCGATCGCGGATACGGAGAGAGTCGTGATCATGGATATGGAGACAACCCTCCCTACCCTGATTTCGGTGAATTCGAAACCCCTTTCCATTTGCGCCAGCATGCCCGCCGTTTCTTGGGAGACACCGACGAGGACCATGACGATCGCAGGCGCTCGAGCGAACGTCCGAGACGTAGCATGAAGGTTCAAGTAGTGCGAAGGTATGTCCAATTGCTTCTTCCCTTTCGTGTTCTGTAGCGCCTGACAAGAATAGTTGCTCCCAATGGTCGGGTGGTCATGACACGGAAGCCTCCATTGCCGAGGCCTACATCGAGATCATCAATAACGCCAAGCACTTCATCTACATCGAAAACCAGGTATGTCAGCCGCTTTGCTCCTTTGCTCCCCTGCGGTGACTAATTTATGCCAGTTCTTCATCACCGCTACGTCCGACGCTCAAAAGCCCGTTGGCAATAAGATCGGCAAGGCCATGGTCGACCGTATCATTCGTGCCCATCGCGCGGGCGAGAAGTTCGTCATCTTCGTCATGATGCCCGCTGTCCCTGCTTTCGCTGGCGATCTCAAGTCCGACGGAGCCCTCGGCACTCGCGCTATCATGGAGTTCCAGTACTTCAGCATCAACAGAGGCGGCAACAGCATCATCGAATGTCTGTTGAGGGAGGGCATTGAGAACCCGGCGGACTACATCCGATTCTACAACCTGCGCAATTATGACCGTATCAACACTAGTGCTGCTATGGCTCAGGCAGCAAAGGATGCCGGAGTAAGCTACGAAGGCGCCCGTCGGGACTACGACGACAAGTTCGAGCGTGCTATTGACGACGATCGGAACCAATATGAGAGCAGCCGCGATCCGTATGAGAGCAACAGGGGTGGTGACGGCTATGGAAGGGGCGGATACGAGGGTGGTAGGGGTTATGAGGGCGAAAGGGGTTACGAGGGCGGAAGAGGTGGCTACGAAGGCGGCAGAGGCGATTATGAGGGTGGCAGAGGCGGATACGAAAGGGGCTATGATGGCGGCAGACCCGAGCGCGACGAGTACCATTCCGGCGGATATGGCGATCGCTATGATGGTGGCCGTGGTGATGACCAGTACGGCCGCAGGCAGAGTGGCTACGGAGGTGGACACCGCGACGAAGACTACCGTCAGAGCAGTAGCAGACCAGGCAGCCGCTACGACGGCGGTGGCTACGAAGGCGGAAGCCAAGGTGGCGGACGCCAGCATAGCCAGTACGAGCGCTACCAAGAAGCCGCCAGCAAGATCACCGACAGCACCTGGGACACCATCTCATCCTGCTACATGCTAAACGGGCCCGATCTGCACAGCGTACCCTGGAACGGCTCTCCCGAATCCGAGATCGACGCTTTCGTCTGCGAAGAGCTCTACATCCACTCCAAGGTTCTCATCGCCGACGACCGCGTCGTCATCTGCGGGTCCGCCAACCTCAACGACCGCTCGCAGATGGGCGACCACGACTCGGAGATCGCCGTCATCATCCAGGACAAGAACCGCGTCGAATCCTCCATGAACGGCCAACCCTACCGCGCCTCCGCCTTCGCCGCTTCCTTGCGTCGCTACCTCTTCCGCAAGCACCTCGGTCTCCTGCCCGACCAGCGCTGGGACGCCGCCAACAACAACTGGACCCCCGTCAACCAGCACGCCGTCAACGAGTACGACTGGGGCTCGCACGCCGACCAGCTCGTCGAGGATCCGCTGGCCGACGACTTCTTGGCGCTGTGGTACAAGACGGCCAAGGCCAACACTAAGATCTTCCGCAAGGTGTTCCATGCTGTGCCTGATGATACGGTGCGCACGTGGGAGGACTATGATAAGTTCTTTAGCGAGAAGTTTGTGTTGCCGGGTACGGAGGCTAAGCTGGCTGAGGAAGGGTATAAGAAGGGTAAAGTTGACTATGGACATGTGGTGAAGGATGAGTTCCCTGGCGGCGTGGAGGAGGTGAAGGAGTGGTTGGGTAGGGTCCGTGGAACGCTGGTGGAGATGCCGCTGAACTTTTTGATTGACGTGGATGATTTGGCTAAGGAGGGGTTGTCGTTTAATAACTTGACGAACAAGCTTTATACCTGAGGTGGATGAGGTGACGGAGAGATGGATGGCCTTTGGACATACTAGGGCGGGAAATGTGAGTGCAGGGGAAAATATATGGATGAATGACGAGGTAGAAATCGCGAGTTGAATACAATTTCAGTGCAGTGGTTTACGAACAGCTCTACAAATGATGTTCAAGTGCCTGGTTATTCGAGCGCACCATACGAGACATGATATCTTGATGATAGTACGTACAAGGAGGCCAAACCCTGACAAAGCAATGACGGTCCCATGACTCCAAACATACTGCAAGCACGAGCACAACAGCTTGGTGCCTTATTGCAACAAAATGATTACTATTCCAAAAAAAGTACGAAGTGCTCCTGCCCTATAAACGAAGTAACAAGGAAAGAGCGAAGAAGGCATAACGTCGGGTCCTCTCCACCCCAACCGCCTGCCCCCCGCACCTTCCTAGATACATGTGAGCCTAGGTCCCAAGACGATAACCCGTTGGCCTACAATATTCTCCAGTTTTTTTTGAACGGGAGGGTGAGTAGGTGAGTCGGTGAATGAGTGAATGACTGTCAAAGCAATATGGTGAAGACCACCAAGGGAAGCAGCAAGAACAGTTTACCATGGTAGACCGGCGGGTTACCGTCTCGGGTCTTTGACTAACATTTATCTGCGAAGTCAGGGTCATAACGTCACGGGAGTTCTCTGACATGGGACGAGGGCAGGCCTTACGAGACAAATCATCGTCAAGATCCAGTATCACGTAGATAATCGGCAATTGTCACTGATATCGCAGCTCATAATAGAGTTGGGATTATCCAAAATCAAGGCGTCCATTCTATGTTCCTTCTAACCATCTATGACATGTACACCGACATCCGTACCAATCCCAAACCTAGTTCAGCCTCTCATTAGTTGTGGACTCAACCCATTCCAGGTATCATTTGTCCGTGTTGAAAAAGCTATAAAAGCAGTACACGCTCGCTCATTGGTGTAGAAGCACACCATGATCCGTTCCAAAACGCCATGCCGTTCCCTTTTTATGTAGCCGTGGTCGTTAGTAAATCCTTTCCTTCCTTCTTTGCCTGCCTTCCCTCCATTATGGGTATTTTGATTCGCCTGTTTCCATGTTGCACCTTATTATCATTCCCTGGCCTTTCACCATTAGGCCGCCTCTGCAGCAGGAGTAACTTCTCCCTCACTGTTGGAGTGTTGGCTCATGCCGTCATCGCCGCTCGAATCCCTCGACCTATCTCTCTTAACCTGGAAGCACTGGATCGCTCCGATGATGGCAACGAATGTGCTTCCGTACCAGGCCAAGGCAGTGCAGTCCATCTTCCTTCCCACCGAATACAGATATCCGGCCACCGGCGGAGCTACCATGCGGCATGCTGCACCTGCACTGGCAGCGAACCCGTTCACCTTGCCCAGAACAGAAGAACTAGGGGTGGCCTCCTTGATAAGAATCAGGAGGAGAGGGTAAAGGAGGATGGAGAAGAAATTGCGAACCGCGAGGCAAAAGTAGATGGCCGGGTACAGGAGCCTCTCGGGAACAAAAAGCAGCGAGGGCATGATAAAGTAGACGATAGGGTGGAATACTGTGATCAGGATGAAAAGTCTGTAAACTCCGACTCTCTCAGCCATCAAAGGGAAGACGACGGCTTGCATGAAAAGCGCAATGACACCCTGGACGGCCATGACCATGCCGACTGACTGAAGGGAGAGTCCCAGGCCTCCAGGGGAGTAGAATGGGCTCAGAACCTTGAAGATACCAACCGGCTGGCTGGTAGGAACCTTGTCGTCCTCGAAGAAAATGGGGAGGAGGTGGTCGAATGTCATCGAGTGATACGTGAAGATCGACAGGGAAACGATGACTGCCATGATCTTCTTGGAAAAGACGTTGTAACTCGGCTGCTTCTCGATAGTCTTCGGTGCGGGGCTGGCATTCTTAATGTCCCGAGCCCGCATGGTGCCGTAGTTTTCGTCACGAAGGTCGACAGCGGGGCGCTTCATCGCATCGGAGGTCTCGATCAAGGGCGTGTTCTCGGAAAGGAACGTATCGTCGGGAAGCAGAACGCGTGGTTGCATGTCGGGATGCGTCTCCTCGAGGAGAAAATAACCAAGCACGATGCTCATAAGAAGCATGCCGGCGCAGATAAGGTTGGGCAATAGATACGGGAATCGGTCGAATAGGGAGCCTTTGGGGAACATGTTTGGGAAGGATTCGTGGGGGTCAGCAAAGGTACCGCCAATAGCGGGACCAATGATGGTGCCGATGCTCCAAACAAAAGGCACTGTTTCACATGTCAGCAACACCGCAAACAAAACCAGGCCGGGTATAATTCTCCGTTGACGACGTACTGATGGAATATGCCTTGGCTATATTTGTTCCGTTAGCAAAGATCTTGGAGACTCGGAGATGGCGGGCAAGACATACGCTCATGCTCTGGCTTTGTGACGAGCTCACCAACCATGGTCTGAATAACACCGATATTGCCGTTCAGAAGCCCGCCGATGGCACGACCAAGCACAGCGACCCAGATGTTCGTCGCGAATCCAACCATGATCATGCTGAACATGGTGCCGACACATCCTAGAAGCAAGACGGGTTTCCGGCCAACTCTGTCGGACAGACCTCCCCAGTACATGCCCATCGAGGCCTCGGCCAGGGCAAAGGACGAGATGAGGAGGCCGGCGTAGAACGAGGCGTCATCTTCGTTTCCGATTTGTAGTCGTTTGATGAAAGCCCAGGCGTAGGGGAAGATGGAGGTAAGTGCGATCGGTTCGGCGAGACGGACGATTGCTGAAAGGAATCTGATGTCAGCTTGCTGGACTGGCACAGCAGACAGTGAGTTTCGGACCTGGATGGCTCACCAAGGAGGAATAGCTGGACGGCTGGGAACTTGTCCGGGTCGCGGTGGCTTGTACTTGTTAGGCTCATTGCTTCACAGAAAGACTGAGGTCTTACGACTGTCCAATACCTCCTCAAGGAAGAAGTAGCGCCAGGTGCAGGGAGCAAGAAGGAAGATGGGGACGGGTTTGTTTTCAGGTCGTGTGAATGATATCTGCCACGGGACAGGAGAGTGAAGTGGAAAGCAGACACGCTAGGAACCGAACACAAACGGGAGAAGTCGAGACGGGAGTTAGAACAAGTTTATTAGGAATTATAACCAGTCACCGCATGTACACGTTGAAGTATGAGTGGATGCCGCCAGGCACCACGAGGTGAGAAGAAACTGACGAACGGGGAAAAAAAAGATTTATAGACTCGGGCTGGCTCGCAGGGAAGTCGTGAACCGCATCCACTCACTCGATGGACGGTTTAGGCGCACGCCAATGCGTTGCGCATTGATATCAGATGAAAAAGTTTGGAAAGATACGGAAACCATAGAAAAGAAGAGGGTCTTTCTAGCCAATCCGCTTGCGAGTGCTTCCAGAACCGGCCAAGGTTCCAGGGCCGGGGGCCGTTCTCAGGGTTCGCGTTCCCGGCTGCATTCCAACGACATGGTTCCTGTCACCAAGAGCAGAGACGTACCGTGACAGTACCGTACATAGCAGTCTGTCCGATACATCGCCGTGCCAATGGCATCCTGTCATCCTGTTTCCGAGCCACTTTGGTTCTTGATAAGTGACGGGAGCCGGTTGCCAACATATCTTAGAACACATGCTGGAAGATGGAGGACGGCAGCATGTAGACGCAGTGACGCAAAGTGACGAGGGACGCCGTGCTCGATAAACGGCCGATAACAGGCTGATAAGAGGTCGAGTATGGTTCCATGTCTGGAGGTGAGCCACGCACAACCACGGAAGCTGGAAGGGTTCCCCGGCACATCGCGGCACATCGAGGCGCATCTGCTCGCGCCAACAATGTCTTTGATTGCTATGCCGCTCATGCTCATGGAGGGTAACTCGTGGATCCGGCTTCTTTTCCAGTCCAGTGCAACGCAAATAGGCTGACAACCCTGACCGCTGGGTCCGAAAGATTTTGGTAGCTCGCCTGGTCGGTAGCTCGGTCCGTCCGTACCAGAGAGACCACGATGATCATGAAAGGACACGAAAACTTTGAAATTCTGCCACTGCCAGTGGCACTGGCAACGCTGGCAGAAATGAGTGTGGATTGGCACATTGGGGTGTTGAGAATTGAAGGAGCTCGGGCGCATCATGCAAGTGCGAAGAGTGCGCATGGTGGCAATGCAGCTGCAGCCAATCATATGTGCGTGAGACTTATAAGAAATCATAAGTGGGGTTGTTGCGGTACCCACTTGATTGGTCCAGATCGTCGATTTCGTGGATTGTTCGCATTGGTGGGGCCGCGATAACCTTCAACGTCGTCCCTCGCTTCCTTTCTTTTCTCGTCCTTCCTTGCTCCTCCTCTAGCAAAGAAAGACCAAGACATCTCGCTGCTCCTGCCTCTCTCTCGATATTTACACTTTCTCTCGGTTTTCGGCATAGAGAAGGCGCCAAAGAGGCGTGCAGATGGTCAACAAAAAAGTCTTATCTGCCGCCCAGTTCAGACTCAACCCACAACAGAGCAACGCCAACAAGCCGCTGATGCCGCCCGTTCTTCAACCACTCTTTGAGTCCATTACGTCAACCATGCTCAAACCTATGGACTGTGCGGCTTCTGGATAGCGGAAGTGCCAACGCCGAAGATTGTTCCAGCCTTTCACAGGCGTCTAGCGGTGAGACCAGACGCAACAATGGAAAGTGCTGGTTGAATCTCTGGACTCTGACCGTTACACGCACATGATAATCATATGCGCATCGTGGCCGACACCGGAAAAGCGTTCTTGAGGCTCTCGCCCCTCCCGTATCGTTTACCTTAGCTTCAGTTGAAACATACTACCCGGGCTATGATGACGATCCAGCACGGCACTGTGTTTCATTCGAGCAATTTCACCCGGCACCTATTTTACCATATCTCCGGCGTCAATTCATCCCCGTTTCATATATTTCTCCGAGTCTGCTCATCTAGCCCATCATGACCTCAGATGCTTTCACTATCAGATCGCCAGATTTTGTTTTACCGCTATCATTTCGCAGGACAAGAAACGACAACTCATCCGATACACTGCGACTTATCAATGTCAGAATCTCTTCAATAAAGAGCGAGAAGCTTATCATGTTTCACTGGCATGGTTGCACTCGGCCTTTTCGATCATTTCACTCGTCGTAAGCACCAGGTACGGCTACCTAAGTATAGTGTTGCCGCCTGCAGAGTCTGGTTTGGCTGCTGCAATGCACCCTGATGCGGCCTTGCATGTACCCGAACGGACCTTCCAGGGCGATGTCACTTTGCAAATACCCGGACACCCGCCCGGGCCTGTTCTCGGAGTTAGCTCATCGATATCATGTTCTCCTTTCTTCTGACCCTTGTTCATGAACTGAAGATGCAACCACGGATGGATGAAAACTCGTTCCATTCCGCCTTCTACTACTATTACATCCATTCACCAGTACCGGCAGAGCTGCTTCTCAGAGCACTGCCTTTGCAAGCGGCCGATGAGGTGATCGACTTACGGTTTGGTATTGAGTAATGACGGAATATACAACACCCATTCACTCTATCCGTCATCGACCCTATTCACACATTCAATCCTCCTGCAAGGCCCAATTGCATTGCTGTACGAAAGGGGCACCAACTGATTACGTCAAGTATGGCGGGTATAGTTCGTGAGCTACCCGGGAAGTGAGGTATCACTACCTTATTTGGATTTTGTTATCATTCCTATCGGGATATTCCCAAAAGGTCTCAGCCATCAGTTATCAGCCAGCCTTTGACAGCTTTCTTCTCCCGAGGTTAACGCCGGCTCACGGTACCTTCGTCAAGTTGACCCGTACCCACCCGGTCTTCCCATCCAGCCTCCATGCAAGCACATCTTTGTCTCACCCTACCGCATATGCATCAAGACTCGATAGCTTCGGGATGAGAGCGCTAGCTTGACGCCATCTTGAGAAAGCACTACGTACTCGAACAGCCGCTAACGTACACATCCCTCGGCACCGTTCCTTTTTATGGGGGATCAACCAAGTCAAAACGTTATCCCGCGCACGCGTCCCTTAAACTGGAGGTTACTCAAATTTCAGGTCTGCTTTTTATGAGAAGTTGTACTGGGATATCGCAATATCTTGCCTTAACACTTTCTAAGGGTCCATACTATGGGGAAATACGCTTGTCTTAGCCCTTCAACATCTCTCCGTCCGTTTTTGCCTCCCTTTCTGGCCAGACTTTCAGCATTGGAACATTAATGCATTCTTACACGCCTCAAATCGGCTAACTACCTTATCAGAAGCCCCTACCAGTCCGATATCTCAGCCATCAGATACTATGACACCAGCGAGTGTGGTGAATTTTGCCGCCTTACACAGCAGAAAGATCGAGCTAGGGTATCAATCGTCGGATTGCCGGTTGCGGGTTGCGCCCCCTATCTCCCTTTTGCGCCGCTTCGCAAGGATGGAACGGCCGGGCGAACTAATACCGAGATATCACATGCATGCAACCCTGTAGCAGACACGGATACTGACGTACCTCATCATATCGGCGTTCGATGGTTTTGCAGTGTTCCATGCAAGAAGCCGGAAGCAACTGTTCTCCGAGCTAGGGCTTCGGGCCGCTGAGGGAGGGGACAAGTACCATATCTGCCTTCCCGAGAAGGCAAACATCAGTTGGCTACGACATCGGCCAGCTCAGCCAAGCCGTCCTTCTTCCCCTTCTGGCGAAGATACTATCCGCTGGATGGAAAGATGCTTCTAGGTGAGACTAATAAGGGTAACATACCCGGCATTTTAGGCGTTTCTTTCCCATTAATCCTCATATCAACGTCCTTGAAGTCGACTTGAGGAGCAATTTCGGGCTGTGATAGTCTCTTCAGTTTACTTTCAGGACACTAGGCTCTTCGGAACACCGCACGGTGAAGCTGATCATAACGAAGGCCAACTTAGACAAACAAATCGAACGGACTGTTCATCGTCTCGTTAATGTCTGGTCATCAACACAGATAAGAACACAACGGCGGTCAACGACGTGGCTTCTTGGACCACACCGGCAGCACACTGACAACACACTGATTGCCTGAGAACATGGACACAAAAAGAAAGAACCAACAAGCCAGTCGCCAGCACATACAGACGGGATGTGTCGGAAACGGGTGTTGCGTTGAAGAACGAAACTGTACGGCGCAAACAACGTGAATAGATTACAACTCGTGCCTTTTCTTATCTGATCGTGGGATCTTCCTTCCGACGGATGGATCACTTCTCCGGAAGGCAGGTGAACGGTGATACCTCCATTACTCCGTGGATAGGGACGTGTTCAGCATGATTTTAAGGTGCGGCGTTACATGATGGAATGCTCTGGGAGCATCATGGCAATGCAAATGTTGCAAAATGCAGCTGCATGAAACCAGGAAGAGATGGTCTGATCTGGAATCTGTTTTGTAGTGCTCTCTTTCACCTTGGACGACAAGATCACAGGTTTGAAGTCACTGATCAGTCCACGGATCTCAACCCAAGAAAATGATGGAAAAACTAGACACCGCTATAGCTAACCCCTGGGCTAACCACCGGCTCCCAGGACCACTCGCGACTATATTCATAGTTTCTTTGCTCTCCAACACCGCTTCCAGCACCCCCGGGGGGCTTGGAAGATAGTCGAGAACGTCACAGATAATACCAGGATTCAAATACGTGGATACCTTTAGAACCTTAAGAAGTAGGGAATTCACCGTTAGTTACCCAAATATTTGTTAGTATTCCACTGACAGTTGCCATCCATGTGTCCTCGCAAGTCATCGCTGACGGTTCTTGGTACATTTTTTTGTCCTTTTTACGGACACAATTGCTACTCGGTTCAGTAAACGTGCTCAGGAATTTTTTCAAGCACACACGGAAACAAAAGTCACCGGTCGTTGTTGTTGATTACTCTGGCTCCCCGCAGCATGAAATACCTGTGGTAGAGGCATCATCTGAAGGTGACTCGAATAGCGCAGATTCAAAGCTAGGATGATAGGCATATGCGCCCGCTGGTGACTTCAACAATAACACGGTCCGATGGTGTAGTTGGTTATCACGTCAGTCTAACACACTGAAGGTCCCCAGATCGAGCCTGGGTCGGATCAAAGTAAAGTTTCTTTTTTTGGGCATTTTTCGATGCCGTCCCTACAAAACCTGTGTACGCTTCTCCCTGCCATCTTGATCGCTTCTCATTTTCTTTTTGCGACCTCTTCAATACTGGCTGAGGGCCGTAAAAAAGAAATATACATATCGCGCATTGCTGCTGCTCGATACGTGCCAGTTTCGATTTTCTACCCCCGCCCCCGCGACTCCGGGCCGTTTGCCCCACACCGGAGCCGGCCCCGCTGCGGGAAAAATGTTTCCACATGCCCCACTTAAAGGTTTCCCGGAGCAGAAGTCCAGAAGAAGCCCGAAGAATGTCACTGACCTCGTTTTGTGTCGTATTTGACCTATGATAAGCGCGCTGGGTATTTCTTTACATCGGAAGCTTGAGGATCTAAGAACTCATATACAAGGCTCGTGACATTTTTAGCACTTTTAATCACAGCTTCGAGTTATTTTGTAGCTACGTCATTTTTGACATCAGCGACGGAAAACTCCAGATTCAACGACTCAGTGAGCGAGCGGGAGCCTCACTTACCACGACCGAACCACAACTCAACCACACATTCATCAACAAACACAACCAATTTCCACCATGGAGGACGTCACAAAATCCGCCGCGTCCCTCAACATTTCCAAGGACAATGGCGCCTCCGAGTCGTCAGCTCCGGCCGTCATCGGCCCAGCTCCGCCCCCGCCCGGCGCCGACCTCTCCGCCCTCTTCGGCAACCTTCCCCCCGGTGCGCTCGCCGCCAGCGCCGCCAACGCCAAGCCCATGACGGTCCAAGAGACATTCGAGGAGATGAACAAGCACCCCCTCTTCATGACCTCTCTTCCTTCCGACGAAGACAACGAGGAGCTCGCGGCCCTGCAGGCGCTCGCGTACGAGGGCACCCCCCTCGAGAACGCGCAGAACTTCAAGGAGCAAGGAAACGAGTGCTTCAAGGCCAAGCAGTGGAAGGACGCCAAGGAGTTTTATGGGAAGGGCATCGCGGTGCTGGTGAAGGCCGACCGGGAAAGACGGGATCCGGCCTTCAAGGCCAAAGTGGAAGAGGAGGAGCGGAAGCGGGAGGAGGAGGCGCGCAAGGCGCGGGCTGAGGGTGATGCCAAGGCGAAGATGGAGGCGGATTTGGAGAATGTCAAGGCTGAGATGCCTATCTCTAACAAAGAGGAAGAGGAAGGTGAGAAAAAGGAGGAACTAAGCGAGGAAGAGACCATCAAGCAGGAATCCGCCCTCCTCGAAACCCTCTACTGCAACCGCGCCGCCTGCCACCTCTCCCTCTCCAACTACCGCTCCTGCACGCTCGACTGCGCCGCCGCCCTGCGCCTCAACCCTTCCAACCTCAAAGCCCTGTACCGCTCCGGCCGCGCTTTGTTGTCTGTCTCCAAGATCGCCGAAGCCGACGACGCCTGCGCGCGCGGTCTCGAGATCGACCCGAACAACGCGGCGCTCAAGCAACTCGCCCGCGACCTGATCGCCAAGAACGAAGAGATCACTCGCAAGCAGCGGGCCGAGGAGGCGCGCCTGGAAAAAGAACGGCGCAAGAAGACGCTGAAAAAAGCCGCGCTCGAGGCCCGCGGTATCAAGACCCGCACGACCGATGATCCGCCTTCGATGGAGGATGCTTGCATCCAGCTTGTGCCTGACCCGCTTGATCCCCAGTCAGAACTGTCGTTCCCGCTCATGTTGCTGTACCCCTTGAAGCTGGAGAGTGATTTTATCAAGGAGTTTAGGGAGACTGAGAGCGTGGGACAGCATTTGGAGTATATACTGCCGGATATGCCGTGGGATGAGGAGGGGGAGTATGATAGACCCGACAAAGTGGAGTGTTATATGGAGAGTGTGTCGGGCGGGCTGATTAGGGTGCCGCAAAAGGCGAGTCTGTTGAGGGTGTTGAGTAGTGGGAAGACGGAGGTGGTGGATGAGTTGGTTAGGGTGTTTGTGGTGCCCAAGGGGGAGAAGGCGGAGGGGTGGATTAGGGAGTGGAAGGAGAAGAAGGCGGGGGGGAAGAAGTGAGTGAGTGAGTGGCGGGGGTGTTTTGGGACGTACGAAAAACTACGGTAGGAAGGAAGACCAGAGGCGGGGTGGTAAGGGAAGAAAAGGAGTTATGATACCCAAGGTAGCTGAATGGAGGGATGCATCTGAATGGGAAATTGAATAGATGGGATTTCAGTAGACATTTAGGTGGAGGTTGTTGTTGCAAGGTCACTCACAAACTTGAATCCTCAGGTGACCTTGTCCGTCATGCAATTTTTTTGGTATTTTGATTTTTATCGTCATCTTGAAATATTTTCAGGAAAGACAACTCCAGACACTACAATTTCCAGTCATTACCCCATCTTCTTTTCCAGCTTCTTCAAATATCCGTCACTGGCTCTTTTTTGTACTTCCTCCACCAAGCAATACTCCTCACCACTCCCCCGTCTTTGCAAGCCCATCGATCCCTTCTCTTGATCTCTCTTCATCCAAGAAAGGTTCAAACCCAGAATATTCTATCCAAGCACGCATTTTAGCAAGGTCTAACACCATAACAATGCCACATTACCTCGCCCCACCATCAAGCCACACAGCAGGGTGAGGAAGGCGCTAGAAAGCGCTTGTAGTACCGATTTTTGTATCTCCATTACAGATGGCTACATAATGTCCCACTTTTTGACCTTCAAGCAAACGTTGTGGTCGAACATGGTCGGCCTACTCATAGTGATGGTGAAACCAGTGAGAACGAAGGAGAATAAATCCCGATAGGAGGAATGTACAGAGGGAAAGATAAAGCGGAGTGGGAAGAGAGTATCTTGAACTCGGTTAGGAAAGGATTAGGGAAAACGAACAGTAAAGCGCCACAGTCCATTTCAGGAATATAACCCAACTCTTCTTAGGTTATGAGTTTCATGACGCGTAACGTACCTGGATGATCGATCCGGCATCGAGGTAGATGTAAACCGAATGCCCACTCAGTGCTCACTCAGTGAAAGGGAAGGTCAGAAAATCGGTCATAAGGATGAGGTTTTACATGGGGTGTGCTTAACAGAACTTCAGAAAGTGAGTAGCTACCTAGGTTGGTAAGAAAGCAAGATATGGTACCGAAGAAGGAGGGTTAAACAAACAATCGAACCAAGCAGAAGGGCAAGCAAAGAATCGAGCAAACCAAAAGCAACTTCCTTGCCGTATCAGTGTACCATATCGGTGCTCGTCTTGTCTGGAAGGCAAGGGCTGTATGAATACCTCTACATGACATGCTACCTAGGCAAGAACGACAGGTAAGGCAAGAATGGTAGACAGGTATGTCACGCCGCCTGTCGTGCCTTCCTTGGTGTTGGGCGGGCCGGGCTTTCCATGCTTCTTGCCAAAGCATAGAGGTACTTCCTTCCATTCCATGGCTGAGTGGGATGTTTGATGTGGTGTTATGTCGATTCCCCCCACCGTCATCTGAGCCGTCAAGGTTCTCTCGTCTTGCCTTGATTTGATTTGCTTCTGTCTACGGTAGGCAGATAGCCTAGAGGCCTGGTAGTAACTGCTGCCTTCTGCCTCCTGCTGTGGTTGTGTATGTGTTATTCCTGCTTGCGCGTTGTGTGATGTTGGGTGGTGAGTTTGGGTTGGCATAGTTGCCTGTGGCCAAGGGAGACCCACCAAACAGATCTGATCGAAGCCGGTGAAGCGATCGAGTGACTGTGGGGGGAACTAACAGGGAAGGCAGAAGCGGAGTGGAAACGGTACACACGCTTGCTGAGGGGAAGCTCGGCTTTTCTCTTGAGAACCACCCAGGAGAGGGACAAGACCTTGGGTAGGGATCGAGAAGTGGAGGATGGATGGTTGTTATTCTTTGGGGTCTTTATCCTTGAGGTATGCCGGATAATCCAACACTTGCTACCATGCTGTCATTTCGTTGACTCGAATTCTAGGTCAGATCTTTGCAAGCTCTAGACAGCCGAAGAGACAGTTGAGTCTTGCGATTGGGCTCAAGAAAGCATTAGCAGAGATCAGAACAAGGCAGCGTTTTATAGCAAACAGATCGGTTCGTTAGGGAAATCAGGATACGGCAAGAAAAGCAGCGCGGAAGTCACGAACGCCTTCAAAGCTGGAAACAGACAGCGGGGATAATGCCCCCCCCGTTCCGCGATCTTAACCAAGCACAAACTCTTAATTGTCAGTTTGCCGCACCCACTACATCACCAAAGCAAAGCAAAGAAAACAAGGCACGCAAGCTCGCCAAACGCCTTCCCCATCCCCTTATCCAAAGACGATAGTTATTCATAGTACTAGTTTCTTCCTAACCGTACCCACACAAAGCAAAGAATCCACCCCCTTACACCACTCTAGCGATCCGTTTTCACCACTGGCTACATTTTCCCATGCAAACGATTTTCTTCACGCGTCTCCCTTAGAACGACTTTGCCCTCCCAACAAGCAACAACCGTCTCCTCTTCCTTCTGTGTTGTTGCTCGTGCTCGTAATCATCCTCATCATCAGCATCGCCATCACAGTGACGCGGACCATCAGCATCAGCATCTTGCCCATCATACCTAAGCCTCTCATTTGCAACGACTGAGTTCTCCCTAGTACCACTACAACTTGAAGAAGGAGAAGAGGAAGAAGCAATAGAACTCGGTGAGCCCAGGTAGTTACTACTTGGCGAGGGAGGTGGTGCCGATGGCTCGGTAGCATCAGTAATAGCAGTAGCAGTAGCAGTAGCAGTCGTAGTATCCCCTCTCGAAGCGGTAGTAGTAACCACAGCCGACAGCGTAGGCGATGGTTGCCCCGATGTAGGCGGGGGAGAGACGGGTGACGAAAGAGAGGAGGAAGGGGACTCTGGTCGTTTGGTAGAGGAGTAAGCAGCAGCAGCAGCAGCAGCAGCAGCAGCTTCCTTCTCTTCTTCCTGCTGCCTTAAATGCAAAAGTGTCAAAGCCGCCGTCTTGCGAGCCGCGAGGCTTGTTTGGCCGTCATCACGACCACTACCAATAGAAGCGCGATTGACGTTGCTGCTGCTGCTGCTGCTGTTTCTTGTGTCATTTGCGTAATTGTTATCCACAATGGAAGTCGAGGAAGAAGTCCTAGATAGCGGTAGTGGTAGGTGTGGATGATGGCCTTCGTGATTTACTTCATTATCATCGCCACCATCCATGTTTGCCTCTACTGCTATCCGTCTTGGTTGTTGGCCGTCTTGTATGTGCTCATGATCATGCTGGTGCTGTAGGGCTGGCCTCCTTTGGCTCCTCCAATCTATCGGTGCCGGCGTTGCTGAGGGGGGAGTGAGTGCTCTTTGGTACCCGGAGAACTGATAAACGCCGCCGCGAATGTGCTCTTCACGAGCATGGGTAGGCTCTGCACCGACTCGGGGGGGCCTCCCATCAGGAAGCCTTCGCCGACCAGAAGGTACAGGCAATGAGCAGAGTTTGGAGATGGGGGGTAGCTGAGGTCGAGGGCTGGTGGAGTTAGATGATGCAAGTGAGATCATTGAAGACGATGGTGAGGGTATGATTGAAGAAGGAGATGGCAATCCCTGTGGGTGTTGGCTGGCCATGCTGCTGATACTGCCGGCTCTACTCCTGTTGGCGCTGCCTGGTTGAGAAGTCCATGGGGAAGAGGCGGTTCTCTGAGGAGAGCGTGGAATGGCAGTAAGCCATGGGTTGGGAGCTTGGCTGCGGGGTGACCAATCCACAGGCGATGTCGACTCATCAAGTTCACTCGAGGCGGGATGTGGACGCTTGAGTGAATACCGATCGAGGGAGTTGCTGGGGGGCTGGTGGTTTACCGCTGTCCATGCTGAACGGCGAGGTGTCCTTTCAGGATATGAGAAAGAAGGGTGTGTCGATGTCGGAATCGCAGGACAAGGTCCGGCACTTGACCGTGGCAGGTGAGATGTCCACTCGCTAGCTGGTGTCCCCGGTGCCGAGATACCACGCGGCTGCGGCCTATTGTCTCCTGCGTTTGCAAAAGAGTGCTCATCAAAGAAGCCTCTTCTAGAACGTCCTACCCTTTGCTGTTGCTGTTGGCGGTCTCGGTGATCTTGGTTGGGGTAAGGATGGTAGTGATGACGTTCTTGAGGCCTAGAGGAGACTGTCCGAAGTGGACGTCTGGCAGGTGGCGATGAAGTGCAAGCACCACCCCAATTTCCGTATCTTTGATACAGCTCTTGTGCCTTTCTCATTGTATCGGTTATCAGCTCTGGCTTGATGATCATGATGCCGTATCGTGGCTCGCCAGGCGAGATGCATTCTGATGGGAAGTCGGGCCCAAACAAGGGTATCAGTGCTCCAGCGATCTGGTAACAGAAAGTTGCGCATACTGCTTTGGCACAAGCGTATGGCATCCAGTACCCTATTGCGACCGGTCAGTCATCACTAACTAGAGCATTGCTATAGAGGTGTGAAGGGAAGGTTATCATATTAGTACCTTGTGCTTTGATCGCGCCTCCTGTAATGCTGTACGCGATATCTTTTAACCCTGGATTTTGGTTCAACATCTTCGCAGGTGTTGTCTACACAGAGGGGTTAGAGCCTTGAAAGCGAAGGTATAGAAGGAAGGACGAACCTTGGAGTATCCACAGCACTTGAAGAAATGGGTCATACGAACGAGGCCGACTTTGTAATCCCACATGACAGTAAATTCAGTGTTGTCTCCGGGCCGTTGGAAGTTGTACTGGAACACTACGTGACTAATGTTAGCTGTCACTTCAGTTGTAGTTGAGGAATGGCATCTATACCATCTAGACACTCTCGGCCAGTCTTGCTTTGAAAATCTCTCTTTCCAGTATTGTACGGGATGTTTTCAGGTCTTTGTTGAATTTCCCCAAACGGCGTGATGCGATATCGGCGAATCTCTTGGAGTGCTATCGCATCCAGGCCCTCTTCAAAAGGGGGAAAGTTGACATCGGGTAGTTCCTCCGTCCTGGGACTGGTTCTCGAGGCTACCGGCCGAGAGAAACAAGTGTCGGAGGTTGATGGAACCGGAGCCACACGAGGCTCAACCGGCGTTGGGTTGAGCAAAGAAGTTACCGAAATCATGGGGAAAGATGTTCAGGTCGATGTAGCTATGCCAGCTGATGTGTTGTAGCCAACGATAACTTTAGAGTAGAGAGATGAGAGAAAAGGAAAGGATGAGGCAAGAAGATGGGATGGGGCTGAGGATGTTATAGCTCGGACGGCGCTTGATATTTGGAGTCAGATGCGAAAAGGTCAAATTGCCCGTCAATACGCAAACAACAAAACGCTCACCAGACTCTCGCGAGCTGGCTGTGCCTGGGTGTCTTGTTGTACACGACAAGGAACCAAAGGCCCTCTTTTACCTTGACTTCCACCATGCAGCGGTCTGCAGCCCCGGCCGACGGCTTCCTTCTCTCCGTCTTGTTGCTCGACAGTCTCGGTGCAGTTCCTTTGTCTGGGGGTTCCCAGGAGTCGACTTCAGAGGCAAGGATAGCGTTTGGTTCGTCCACCGCTCTTTTGGTGGTCGAGGTGAAGCCACAAAATGATTACTGACAGGCGCAAGTGACGCTGAAACCACAGCTTGAACGCCCGACAGAGGAACGCAAATCGCTGTGACGGGCCGGTAGCGGTAAAAATAACAGTGGCTCACTTGGGTAGCACTGCCAAAAGAAAGAATGATTCAACGTTACGTCTTTTGCCAGGCCTGACTTCGGCTTTGGGACGTCCGGAGGAACCAAACGACTCCGTCATTACCACCGTGGCCGACTATGTTGCGTTGTTGTGTGTATAATGCCGTTACATGCAAGGCAAAGAAGAGGACCCACGACCGGAGTCCAAGCGGCTCGACAAGGAGGAGAAAGGGGAATCGGCGAGCAGACGTAGTGTCATGTTTGAACGGATATCACCGAGCAAAGGACTGGCACTGGTCCCAAAGACAGGGAACGATCACACGCAGCGAGGTGAAGCAGCATGTCCGTGACCAAAGCAAAACATCAGGCGAGTTTGGCGGGCGCAAATACCGGTCAAAGATCAAGCCGGCAGGGTAATGGTTTGTTGAGTGCTTCTGCCACAAGGTAAGGTGCCGGATGGCTGCAGGATGTACCGCTGGACGACGAGCCCGGGCAAAGTAACTGGGTGAAGGTTGAACAAAGACTGACCGTCGTTCAGGCATATCCATCACAGCCCAAAATCCATCCTTGACTCGACACACGTGGCCCCTTGACCATGGTTCACCCGCTTATCAAGTAAATGAGATGAGCGAGGCGGCATGAAGAGTTGCAACGAGGCTTGCTGTATGATTACAGTTGAAGTAACAAACCGTTTGCGAGGGACTGGTGTGGTCATGGCTTCCATATCACTAGCAAAGAGCAAGCGGAGCGAGAGGCTTGCGTCAGCATCGAGGAAGGCCCATCAGCACTCTGTGTTTACATCACCACTCAGGCTTAGGCTTAGGCTTGGGCCTGGACCGACTGAGCAGATTACTCGCTGCAGTGAGAGGCAAGCAGTGTTGCGTTGTCGACGGCGATTTTAGAACATCCGGAGCAACAAGTGATACCCCTTGCTTCCACGAGCTCAAGCTCGATCCTTGCAAACTTGTACAAGCGAAAAAAGCCCGATTGGAAGACCCTAAATATGGCCAGGGGTACGGGTTGATGAATTCTGGGGTCCGTGTTCTGTCCTCCAGATTAGGGAGGATATGATTGATGTTGCGTAGCATCAAGTGCTAGCAAGCCAAAAGCCAAGAAGGGGAAAGCTGCAGGAGCGAGAACTTGCGATGATGGACCGCGCCGAACACTTGATGGGCGGGCAGTATCAGTAGATAGCGAGTAAGGCAAAATCGTGAAATCGACTGTTGGGTGCATTAACCGGAAGGGGGAGTGTGGTAGACAGCAACGGCGTCTACCAAGCCTTTGGCTGGGCTTGTGAGCCCGCAGAGGTGAGCACAACAGATTGTGGCATCCAGACAGCATTGCTCGAGTCAAGGCTCGCTTCTCGCCAGCGCCCAGTGGATAGACAAAGATACCTTGTCTTGAGAATCCTGGCCTGCCTGAGATGGGTAGCTTCCGAGACGGGAGGTAGTGAAAGTACCAGCCATGATTGCTGCAACGGCCCGCCGGAGCGCTCCTCTCAAAGTTGACCATGGATGCCACTGCCGGCGATTTTGTGAGGACGTGGCTGATGCGTTCCCGCAAATAGAAGCCGGGCAAAGCTGAAGATGATTGAAATCAGCCCCTGAGGTCAAAGAACAATACGCTTCGGGAGGGAATTGCAGCCGAGCAAAGTTTCTCAAGACCACCCGCCAACCTGGACATGGGAATCGTGAGAGGCTCTTGACGAGATGTACATGGTCTAGCATGACAGGACTCGTGCTTCGCAGAAATGGCTACACCGATGCCACCGAGCAAGCGACTCCCAAGCCAACTTTAGCGATGATCCAATAGCACGTCGCAAGCATCTGAAATTCCAAATACGAGGAACACAGTTGAGATCTGTAGTTGAGAGGGGAGGAGGACTGATCAAGAGCCCCATCTTTCTGACAAACTCTCGTCAAAGGCTTCTGTTACCTCATGGCCATGCTCCGGTTTCAGATGAGCCTTGTGGAACGGCGTGGGATTTTGACAGGACGGAAGGGAAGGCAGAACATGAGGAGGTCTAGGGGAATGAGGTCTCTAGAACCCTTCTGTCCAGGACTCTGGACATGCCGTGCATCGTGAGCAAGCTGATGTAGCCGTGTTCCGTTGCGGATCGACGCATTTGACCCCGGACATTTTCCTGCCCATCCCGCCGTGCCGTCCTGTCTCCTGCTCGCCCTGTGTTGGGGGTTGTAATGGGGGTTGTAATGGCTCAGCTGACTACCCTGGTATACCTCTGACTGCCCTGAATGCCTTACTTGTAGAGCCCTGAGAGCCCTGACCAGGTGGTTTTTGTCTTGGCTTTGCATTTTCTCTCTGATGCTGTCCGTCTCCGGGGGCTGGCCCACGACGTCGTAACACAACATGCTTCCGTGCAGTATCGTACGCCACATATTCGTGCAAAAGAGCCCCACGCATGGGGGGCGACGACAGCGGCAAGCAACACGGCAGGTCCATGAGCGCCCTATGGGGGCCCAGCATGCAAATGGGCATTATGCCATAACACTTGTCAGGCAGAGAAGGACTGGTGTAGAATTCGACAAGTGTCTTGCTCGACGGAAGATGGACAGGCCACTGCAAGTCCTCCTTTTCCACCTCGTGCTGCAGGGAGCCCATTGCATGTCCCTTATGCCAGGCACGACCTTGCAAGGAGCGACTGCTTCGAGGCTTCATTAATATCGAGGGCTTTGTGCGCCCCCAAAACAGACAAGCAGAGCCCAGAAGCAGGACTGAATACCTGTGGCAGGCTGTAGACAGGACGGAGCTTTGTTTGAAAAGTGATTTCTGATTTTCCGGGACAGAGGCGATCACAGAAGCGACCCCTAGACCCAAGCATCCATCATGGCCACACTCGGGCTCGGGGAAATACCAAGACAGAACAAGTGATGCAAGCCCTTGTATGTCAGGAATAGTAACGGAACTCAAAGGTAACTGCCCTGTGCAGACTAGGACAGAGTGAAAGGGTCTCCAGATTCCAGGCGTCCAGGCCAGTGTCGTGGCCGCTTTTGAGTGTCTTGAGTGTACTGTAACGGGCCGTCAGTGACGACGACATGGGAAGCCGGTGGGAAGAGGGAGGTGGATGACTGGATGGATCCATTGGTTCCAAAAAGGCAGATGAAGGCAGATTCGTAGCCCGTCTCTCTCACTTGCGCCTCTTGTGCTCTTCTGTGACCGAGGGACACAACCATTCGCCGCGTTGTTTGTGAGACCTTGGGCGGGCCGCCGTCGAATGGGAGAGGAAGAGAGAGTGGGAGTGAGAAATTGGACACGAACGTGTGAGAAGTGATGGGTAGGAAGAGCATGGATGAGCAAGGATGATGCACCCGGGGAGAGAGATGAGAGCAACGGCAGCCCAGCTTGGGACAAGACGAGGTGACAGAGCCACAAGAACAGGTGCCCTGGATACAAAGACGACGACGACGACGAGACGACCATCGGATCGTTTCAGTTGGATCCATTCGTCTGGTGGGAAGCTGGAGAGCCTGGAAATGGCTGAGGTGTCGACTATCAGACTCGAGTCTCGTTTCTTTGGTTGGGTGCACTTTTGTTTGACCGTCATTGTCGGAACACGTTTGAGAGATGGGCAGAAATTGACTTGGTCGATGGAAGCTTGTCGAGTGAAGCAAGTGGCCGAGACATTCATGGGTCGGCCATCCGAGCAACAAGAAGTCAAGACGTCGAAGCGACGCACGGTGTTTGTGGCTGGTGTAGTATACATGTGTGGCTAGTTGTTGAGTTGGTGGCTGATGTGGTAGGTTTATGATTTATCTCCACGTGAGGGGTGCTCTTACTTGCCACCTGCCAGGCAAGTCTTGCCAGGTGGGAACTCACTGCCCTTGTGTTCGTCGCTTCGTTGTCGTGTCGCGCAACAGTCGCGCCAAGACATGGGACGGTTGTGGAGACTTGGAAATGCAAGGTTTATGCACAACACCCAACACTGCTCATCAGCCGCTGTTTACTTTTCCATCATCCACTGTAGCGACCACTCACTGTCACTGTCTGTCCAACCAACTGTCATTCCCGTCTTGACTCGAGGGCCCTGAACATTTTGGACGCGCCACCCCTCCATCTGTCTCGCATTCATCCCTCCTTCCTGCACATCTCCAGCCAGGAACCACGTCTCACTGCACCACACTGCAACCGCGTTGTCACCTTTACTTCACTTTGTTTTCTATACCCGCACCCGCAAAACAAAACAATACCTTAATACCTCTACGAAAGTGAGAAGAAACACCACCACCAGGGTCCCTTCTCCTCCACTGTGGTTACCCCCAGCCCCTCCTGGTCTTTCTCTCTATCAGTCCCTTATCGCCGCCCTGTCCGCCTGGTCCGTCACGGTCGCGGCAAATCCCATCGCGTTGTGAATGTGCACGCCTCTCCTGTTGTCGTCCTGGGACCAACCGTTGCTGCGTCTTGGAGGCCGCAGACTCGCACATCCGCTGTGCACTTTCGCTCTTAGACACTTTTCTGCAACAACCACACCAACAACAACACAACTACCACTACTACTACGGTCATCACGCCTAGTACCGCCAAGATGGATTCCGACGTCGAGTCCGTATTCGAGGAGTACGACGCCTATTCACCAGAGGTGGTACGTGATGATCTCTTCTGCTGCTGTGGGTTGGAACCGAGCCCCCCTTGCCGTTATGCGATTTATGCGATTTACGCGCTGCTTGCTTTGTTCCGCTCTTGCTTTTCCCTGTTTGGGTCCATAACTCTCATCTTATATTCTAACCTTCTCCCTCTTTCTCGCAATATAGAAGCCCAAGGCCAAGAAACCCGCTGCCAAAAAGGCTGCCGCACCAAAGGCGCCCGCCGCAAAGAAGCTGACCCAGACTACTCTCACCGGCGCAAAGGCCGCTGGCAAGAAGCGACCAAAACCCGACAGCGAGGATGAAGACGGATCCTTTGGTAGCGACAAGGACAACGGCATTCTCGACAACACCCCTCCCAATGCCAAAAAGCAGAAGAAGGCGCCGGTCAAAAAGGCCGCCGGCAAGCCTCTGGCCGAAATCGAGAACGATAGTATGCAGATCGATAGTGTCGCCCCCAAAAAGACGGGCGCTGCAAAGACGGCCACCGAAATGTACCAGAAACTCACCCAGCTCGAACATATCTTGAAGCGTCCCGACACCTATATCGGCTCCGTCGAGCGCTCTGAGCAAAAGATGTGGGTATTCAACAAGGCCACCGGTCTCATGGAAAACCGCCAAATCTCCTTCGTTCCCGGTCTCTACAAGATCTTCGACGAGATTCTCGTCAATGCTGCCGATAACAGCCAGAGAGATAGCTCCATGACCTTCCTCAAGGTCTCGATAAACCGCGAGTCTGGCGAAATCTCGGTCGAGAATAACGGCAAGGGCATTCCCGTGGAGATTCACGGCACCGAAAAGTGCTACGTCCCCGAGCTCATCTTCGGTCATCTCTTGGCTGGTTCCAACTTCGATGACAACGAAAAGAAGACAGTCGGCGGTCGCAACGGTTACGGTGCCAAGCTCACAAACATCTTCAGCCGAGAGTTCACGCTCGAGTGCCAGGATTCCGTCAACGGCAAGAGATACAAGCAGACATGGACAGACAACATGAGCAACATGTCAACACCCAAGATTACCTCCAACAAGGCTGCTGATTTTGTGCGCATCACTTTCCGCCCCGACTTCAGCAAGTTTGGCATGGCCGACGGTATCGATGATGACCTTGAAGCCCTGCTCTATCGACGTGTCTACGACATGGCAGGTACTGTCAGTGGTGTCAAGGTTTGGCTGAACGGCGAACACCTCAAGTTGAACTTCAAGACATACTGCGGGCTGTACGCCAAGGCCATTGCCAGGGAGCGTGATGAGGTAGCTGACGGCGAAGACGTCACTCCTGCCACAGTCATCTTCGAGCAGCAAAGGTCAGAGGGTAAACTATGGGAAGTTGGTTTTACTGTTTCGGATGGCTCATTCCAGCAAGTCTCGTTCGTCAACAATATTGCCACAACCTCTGGCGGCTCTCACGTCAACTACATTGCCGATCAGATCATCGAAGTCCTCATGAAGGAGCTGCAGAAGAAGAAGGGCAAGGGGCACGGTCTCAAGACAGCAAACGTCAAGAACCAGTTCTTCATCTTCATCAACTGCCTGATCGACAACCCGGCCTTCAGCTCGCAGACAAAGGAGCAGTTGACGACCAAGCCCGCCAAATTCGGCAGCAAGTGCCAGCTTGGTGACCAGTTCCTCAAGAAAGTCCGACAGTCAGAGGCCATTGACAACTTGTTGAGCTTTGCCGACAAGAAGAGAGACAAGGACTTGGCCAAGAACGATGGCAGCAAGCGAAAGCGTATCAGCAATGACAAGCTGATTGAGGCCAACTATGCCGGTGGAAAATATTCGCAAGAGTGTACCCTTATTCTCACCGAAGGTGATTCCGCCAGAGGTCTTGCTGTCGCTGGTCGTGCTATCTTGGACCCTAACCGTATCGGTGTCTTCCCACTGCGTGGTAAGATGCTGAACGTCCGTGACGCCAGCGCCGATCAAATTCTGAAGAACAAGGAAGTTGAGAACATCAAAAAATTCCTTGGTCTCAAGCACGGAAAAGTCTACACCGACACGAAGGACTTACGATACGGCCATCTGATGATCATGGCTGATCAGGATCTTGACGGTAGTCATATCAAGGGTCTTCTTATCAACTTCTTTGAGTGCCAGTTCCCATCCCTCCTGCGCATCCCCAATTTCTTCCAGGAGTTCATCACACCCGTCGTCAAGGTGTGGCAGGGCCCCAACCCGAGGAAGCCTCAAAAGCTGCAAGGCTTCTTTACCTTACCCCAGTACGAGGAATGGAAGGAATCACACAAGAACGAATTGCGCAGATGGAAGTACAAGTATCTCAAGGGTTTGGGTAGTTCGACAACAGACGATGCCCAGATTTACTTCACCAACTTGAACAAGCATCTCAAGGAGTTCGATGTCATGACCAGAGAGGAATCCGAAATGTTCGAGCTGGCTTTCTCCAAGAAGAAGGCCGACGCTCGTAAAGAGTGGCTTGCCAAGTGCGAGCCGGGCACCTACCTCGACCATTCGACCGAGAAAATCTCCTACACTGATTTCGTTAATCGCGAACTCATTCTTTTCAGTATGGCGGACAACATTCGATCGATCCCATCCATGGTGGATGGTCTGAAGCCCGGTCAACGCAAGGTTCTGTTCGGCTGTTTCAAGCAAAACCTCATTCACGATCAAAAGGTTGTTGAACTGGCCGGTTATGTGTCCAAGGAGGCAGCCTATCACCACGGTGAACAGTCTCTGCAGCAAACCATCGTTGGTCTGGCGCAGAACTTCGTCGGTTCAAACAACATCAACTGTCTCGAGCCTAGCGGTAACTTCGGTTCGCGTCTTTCCGGTGGTTCCGATGCTGCCAGCGCTCGTTACATCCACACCAGACTGTCTCCCTTGGCGCGAAAGATCTTCCACCCACTCGATGAGCCCAATCTGGAATTCCAGTTCGACGATGGCAAACTGATTGAGCCCAAGGTCTACGCTCCCATTCTCCCCATGGTTTTAGTCAACGGTGCAGATGGTATCGGTACCGGTTGGAGCACTTCCATTCCCAACTATCACCCTCTTGACATCGTCGAGAACTTGAGGCGTCGCATGGGCAGAGACTCATCTGGCGACGGGGAGGAGAAGCCCTTCGAACCCATGACTCCATGGTTCCGTGGTTGGAAGGGCACTCCCGAGCCAGAAGGACCCAACAGATTCAAGTTTAACGGTATCGTGGAGGTCAACCCTCAGAACCCCAATGAGGTTGATGTTACGGAGTTGCCCATCCGCGTGTGGACCGATGATTTCAAGTCCAAGCTGGAAGAGATTATCCGTGGCGATAAGGGTCCTTCATGGATCAAGGACTACAAAGAGTACAACGACCACCAAACTGTCCACTTCATCATCGCCCTTGAGGAGAAGCAGATGTCCTCGGCTCTTAGGGACGGTCTTATTGAAAAGTTCAAGCTTACCAAGACAGTTGCTACGACAAATCTAGTGGCCTTCGACACCCGTGGTAAAATCCACAAATATGAGAACCCACAAGAAATCATGGAGGAATACTACCACTACCGTCTCAACCTGTACGGTGAGCGCAAGAAGCACTGGCTCAAGGTCTACCATGCGGACTACCGCAAGCTGCAGAATCAATACCGATTCATTTCGGAAATTATTGAGAACAAGCTCGTCGTTTCCAAGAAGAAGAAGTCGGTCCTTGTCCAGGAACTTCGCGAACGCAAGTACGAGGCCTTCCCTCCGAAATCGGATGGAAGGAATGTGAAGTCTCCTGATGAGGAGCTCGGTGCTGCGGACAACGAGGACGAGGAGGATGCCGTTGGCGGAGCCCGTGATTATGACTATCTCCTTTCGGTATGTGATATGGAGCCTACTGTTTATGTTGCCGGGAAGACTAACATGATAATAGATGCCCATTTGGTCGTTGACCTTTGAGCGCCTCGACAAGCTCAAGCAGCAGATTGCTGCAAAGAAGGCTGAGTACGATGAACTCGATGCACTCAGCGAAAAGGATCTGTGGTGCAGAGATCTTGATGCTTTCACCGCTGAGTGGGAAGAGCAGCTCAGGCTGGAAGATGAAGTCCGGAAAGAGATCAGGCAGAAGGGACGCCGTGTCTCGTACAAGGGCGGTGCTGTCTCCAGACTCAAGAAGCCCAAAGCTGCCAAGGATGACGAGGACTTCGACCCGGGTGCCAAGAAGACCAAAGCCAAGGCAGCTCCTAAGGCTGAGACAATCAAGACACAGCAGCGTTTCCTGGAGAAGTTCTCCGGGATGGCGAAGCCCAAGCCTAAGTCGACCGCTTTCACCGACGGAGCTGATGACCTCTCGGACGATGACTTCGACTTGCTGAACAAGAAGGCCCCGGCTGCAGCCAAGAAGAAGGATGAGGATTCGGAGCCCGTTACTACCATCGCCAGTGTGCGCGCTAAGCGTGCCACCGTGGCGAAGCCTAAGAAATATGCGCTCAGTGATGAAGATTCGGACGATGACTTCTTGGACATCGCAAAGGCTACCACAACTTCTGAGAAAACGTCCGCGTCGGCTTCGACTTCGGTTTCAGCGGCGGAACAATCTGAGCAACCTGTAGCGAAGCCCGCGAGGCGTGCTGCAGCAGCCAAGAAGCCTATCGTTGTTGATGAGGATTCTGAATCCGAATTGGATGACTTCATTGACGACGAGTCTGAGGAAGAGGTGGTTCCTAAGCCCACCACGAAGCGAGCTACCGCTGCCAAGAAGCCGGCCCTCGAAGATGAAGACTCCGATGTCGAGTTCCAGGACGCTCCTGAAGAGCCTATCCCGCCGACCCCCAAGCCGGAGGCCAAGAAGGCTGCTGCCAAGAAGCCGATTGTCCTTGATGACTCTGACGAAGACATGATGATCAGCGAAGCAGAGAAGCCTGCGCCCGCAGCTAAGCCCGCCACTAAGCGCGCTGCTGCTCCCAAGAAATCACCTGTTTTTGAAGATGATGACTTCGAGAGCGACGCTGATGACAAGATTGTGAGCGAGGCCGAAAAGCCTGCGCCGGCTAAGTCTACCGCCAAGCGTGCGGCTGCTACCAAGAAGTCACCTGTTCTTGAGGACGATGATCTTGAGAGCGACGGTGATGATAAGATGGTAAGCGAGGCTGAGAAACCCGCTCCGGCCAATCCCAGGAAGCGCGCGGCGGCCGCCAAGGCCAAGTCCTTCTTCGTAGACGAGGAAGACTCCGAGAGCGAAGCTTCTGATGACGACGACATGCTTCTCGACGTCGGCTCCCTGGTCAAGGGCATAGGAGCCCCTGCCGCGACGAGCGAGGGCCCGAGGCTTAGCCTCTTTTCCATGTCTCGCCCAGAAGGCGAGAGCAGCGGTATCGGCCTGCCCAAGGTGAAGAGCAGGGCTTTCCACACCAAGGCTTTCCACGACAACGATAGCCAGGATGATACCAACTACGAGGCTCTTGCCAAGTCGTCCCCGCGGAAGCAGTCCAAGACCGGCGAGGCCGACGAGGGTTCCGAGGACGATGCCATCGGCAAGAAGGTCAACCCTGCCCCCGTAGCCGCCAAGAAGCGCGGTCGTCCTGCCGGCACCAAGACCAAGGCCACCGAAGAAGACGGTGCTGCTGCCCCCAAGCCCAAGCCCAAGGTTACCGCCAAGAAGGCTGCTGCTGGCGAGACGGCCTCTGCCGTTCCGGCCAAGCTCAAGACGCTGGTCCATCTCTCGCCGGCTGCTAAGGCTTATGCCAAGAAGAACCAGAAGGCGAAGAAGCTCGCTAGCGACGACGAGGATGATCTTGATGGTGATGATGTCGTCATGAAGGATCCCGCGCCGGCTCCGGCTCGCAGCAGGCCTGGTCGCGCAGCGGCTGCCAGGAAGCCGATCGTCATTGACAGCGCAAGTGAAGATGATGATGACTCCTTTGGGGACATTGGTGTGGGCAGCAAGGCGAAGAAGGGTGGTAGAAAGGTGGCTGATGATGCTTTTGATATGGAGGATAGTGATTAGATGGAGTTAGAGGAGGAAAATGTGTGATGATGATACGAGGGTTTGCAGACGTTTATGCATATAGATATCGCTTGCTTAGGGTTGAGAAAAGCGGGTTTCCGTTGGTGTCTCTTATTGATGACTCTTTTGTTGTTCGTGTACATGTATTCCGTTTAGTTGCTTTGACGGGTAGGCTTGCTTCATAGGGACGAACAAGATGGTTGACATGCTCTACTGTTGCTGTAGCTTGCTCTAAAAAGAGACCAAGACTTGTTTCGTTCTTTGCATGTCGTTCTTGCCGTTTGATATCTCTATTCACTCACTGGTCATTCATTCACTTCTAGCACCAAAGGCTGTGTGTAGGAGAACCATGAATAGATAGGCATCAGATAATTCAATCGCTAGGAAACTGCTCTATTCTATCGCTGTGTCAAGACCCCATCATCATCTATATTCTAATCCCCAAAAGTCAAGTCAAGTACCTCCCATCATCCCCTCCCAACCACAACCCCCTCATCAACCAAAACCCACAACCTCTCTTTCCCTCCCCCCTCTCCCTTTTCAGTGCCACCCTCCCGTCTCACACAAACCCATCCCCCCCTCTCAACCTCCACAATAGTCCCATCCACACAAACCTTCCTCCATCGCTCATCCGTCTCGTTAATTGTGACCCTAATCTCCTCCACTTCTTCGTACCCTACCACGCCCTTGAACTTTTCCTCAGGGTCTTTTATGGGGTCGTGTATGTGCGCGCCATCACGATACGCAGCCATCATGATGTCCATCGTTTGTTTCCCTCTGACTTCAGCGTTGGCTTCGGCTTCGCCAAAGCCAAAATGCACCAACCGCAACTGCCCATCCAACGGCTTCGAAGCGGGAGAGATGCAAAAAGTTTTTTCGAGGTTGGAGACGAGGGTGAGGAGGATGTAGGTTGAGTGGGATTGGTGGGGGAGATTTATCCAGTTGTTTCCTGCTCCTCCTCCTCCTCCTACTGCTGCTGCCGTTGCTGAGGAGGAGGAGGAAGACGAAGAAGAAGAAGAACGACGAATAGAAACCTCAGCATCATACAAATGCGAAAGCTTCAACAACTCCCCAGCCGCCATGCCAAACCGCTTATCGCCGTGCACGCGGTAGGCGGGCGTGTCGGACTCGTACACTAGGGAGGCGTGGAAGCCGTAGGAGAAGACGATGGCGCCTAGGAGGTGGGTGATTTCCGGTCTGCGTCTCGCTTTTGCCTCCTTCTCTTCCGTAGTCTTTTCAGCACCGTTGGTGTTAGTGGTGACGTCAAACAAGAGGTTATCCTTAGGTTCATCTTCATCATTGGGAAGCACCTCCGGCTGACCAGAGATTAACTTGGCCCCCGGCGAGAACTCGGCTCGGAAAGTCGGTAAAGGAGCTGAGACGCCTCGCTTGAAGAGGGTGCGGAGACCGAGGACTAGTGGTGATGGACCGTCTTGGAGCTTGTAGAGCGGCTTGTGGAGGGAGTGGAAGAGGGCGTTGCCGGTGCCTAGGGGGAGGATGGCGAGGGTTGGGGTCGGTGGTGGTGATGGTGGTGAAGAGATGGCGTCGGGCTGATTGCGAGTGTGGTGACCATGACCGGGATGATCGAGACCGTTGAGGAGGTCAATGATGCCGCCGTCGCCGGATAGGAGGATGATTGTCCTGCTTGGTTGTTGTTTTCCTTGTGCTTGTGAAGCCGATGCTGACACTAATCCCCGTGCGAAATCCTTGACTGTGTCTGTGCTCTTGGTCACGGTGATTTGATATGTTCTTTTGCCATCTTTCTTACTGGGCTCGACCTTTCTCTCCTCTTCGTTCTCGTAACCCTCAACCACATCACCAACTGCCTCAAACCCAAACCCCTCCTCCAAAAGCGGCTTCAAGACGCCCCCATAGAAGCCCGCCGCCAGCCCCAACCCCGACCGCGTCGAGACAATCACATGCAACTCATCAACCCCAGCCAAATGCTCCGGTGCCTTCTCAACCAGGAACTCCCGCGTCAATTCCTCCGGCAAGTTTGGCGCGTACGTTACGGAGAGCTTGAAGGGCGATTGCTTCTTCGTCTTCTCACTACCGGCTTTTCCATTGAGGACCTTGGCCTTCTTGGCCTTCTCTCCGTCGTCAGCGGCGCTCTCGTCGGAAGACTTGGCGGCGGCGGCAGGCGATGGCTCCTCTTCGAGGAGCGAGTAAATGCGATAACCACCGGTATCACTTTTGAGGATGAAGACGATTTGATTGGGATTTATGGCGCTTCCTGAGTTCTCGATATCCCCGACTCCATTGTGAGCGGATGTTTGGATGAGGTCTCCGGTTCTTTGGCTGAGGTGTATGTGGTCTGGTGCTGAGGTGGAGGTTGAAGATGCCTTATCGGCCTTTTGAGTGGGAGATACGGCGGCGGCGGTCATGTTGACGCTATCGCGGGGCTGTTCTTCGCTATCCTTGGTGTTGCGGGGTAAATATTCCTGCCCTTGTGTTCTCTTCCTTTCATCGACCCTCTCGTTCGGGTGACTGTCGGGCGTTGACTTGTGTCCGTCTGAAAAGGACCCCTTTAAAGGAGAAGTTGATTTGAAATCCGATTGACTGTTGCTCTGATCTTGTTTTGTGACAGAGGTGGAGCCCTTTCGTCGACGACCGAGTGAGACAATGTTTTTAAGCCAGGACGGCATCTCGACCGAGCAAGAGAAGAAAAAGCGAACAATGAAGACGGCGAGATATTAGTTCTCAATAAGCATTTGTTGTCAAAAGTGGATTCCCCTACTCTTGGCTTCTCCTGTTGCGGTGTCAATGACGATGATAGCTCCAAGTGTGGAGGTTCAGATCAGCAGCCGCCTTAACAAAACACGAGAAACACACGCAGAAGAGATGCGCATTCATTGCTCGCTACCAAGCACGTATAGTTACACCAAATCCATCTTATGATATTACTCATTGCCTTGTATGTATAAACCCAGCCGCCGAATTGCGTTATTATCAGGCCCCGGTTCACACCATCGGCGGGCAGGACGGCGCCGACCCAAAACGGGGTGGTGACACGCGCAGTGGGCCACTCACTCGGCATCATTCCCCGACCCCATACCACGGCGCGGTGATCGGAGTTAATCGCACAACAACACAGGTGCCTGGCTTTTAAGCCTAGGTTCGGACTTTGGATTATTGTTAGGATTGCATCTCATTAATCGATTGCTGCCTACCGGACCAGACTTCTTACTTGCTGTCGCATCGCTTTGACTTCGGACTCGAGCATCCTTCTCGCACCACCTGGGAAAGCGAGTTCGCTCTTGATGTCAACACGGACGCCTATATCTCCAGCTTATCAATCCTTGCGGTGGTGAGAAGGGACTTTTCCTACTGCCCTGTTCAGAGGACCCCAGTTTTCTCTTGGGTTTGCCTGATACCTGACCAACTTGACAGTCTTGTCATCCCGGCCAAGCTGCTCATCAAATACCACCTCGGGCATCTTCTGTTCCTCCGCTTGTTCACTCTGCTGCTCCTTGGGAGCCTCAGCACCTTCTGTTTGCTCCTCCTGCTTCTTCTTCTCACCGAGGCGCAGCAGCCTGTATCCAGGCGTACCAGGCTTGATGTTCTCCTCCTTCACGGGGGCCTTCTGACGAATCCACTCCCTGAACACATGCCAAATGAT
The DNA here is from genome assembly GCA_009802275.1 of Neurospora sp. CHS-2018a. Classification (NCBI taxonomy): domain Eukaryota; kingdom Fungi; phylum Ascomycota; class Sordariomycetes; order Sordariales; family Sordariaceae; genus Neurospora; species Neurospora sp. CHS-2018a. The sequence continues at coordinate 156,410 of RAKG01000057.1, forward strand.
AGACCATGGTGCATCGGTCTTGATGCTACCCGGCTTGCAATGACTCCTTGTAACCCGGTAGCCGAGACCGCGCAGCGCGCCCTTAAGGGGTGCCTCTGGTGGGCAGGAGCACTTGAGGATGCCGGATATGGTAGCGGGGTGGAAGTAGAAGGGGTAGGGATCAATAGCCGCGAGCTCGGCCTCCTTGAAGGCGGGGTCTGGCTTCTTGCCAGCCTGAATTGCCTCCTCCTTGGCCTTCTCAGCCTCTTGTTCCTCAGGGGTCAACAAAATCTCCTCAAGTGCCGTCTGCAGCATACCCCTTATCCTCAGGGTCGTTCCGTAAGTTTCCGTGGGCGCCTCTTCGAGTTCGTTGAGGACGCGCTTGATGAAATCGGCTGAGTGGATGCGACCACCGTACATCGGACCAGCCATGTGCATTGTGGAACCGCAGTGCTCACAGCCCTTATCAACCGAAGGTCCTTGGGCAAAGGTGTGCTTGTAGAACACGCCGGAGCCCTTCTTGTTCGGCGAGGGCTTGTTCCTCATCAGGAACTGTGTTGACCAAGCTCCGCAGCCGCTATCGCAGTTGTACACCATCATGTTCTTGCCACCCTGGAACTTGACAGCAGCAGGGGATTTCTTGACGCGAACGAAAACTCGAATGTAGAAGTCGATGGACAGGGAGAGTAGTGGCTCGATGGTGAGACCGTATTTCGCAGCTGCCGTTTGGATCGAGTAGAGAACAAGTCTAATGCCTACTTCGTGAGAGAACCATGCCTTGACAGGGACACCGCCATACAAGGAGTAGCACTTCTCTGGGTATCCGTTGGAGGCCCACACGCCGGAATCAGTGCAGGTAACGCAGAGCAAACCACCATCATCGCGGACAGACTGAACGGCAGCATCCAGGAAGGGAGCAGCGGTGCCGTAGGGATCGAGATCAACAACGTCGTACTTTTCGCTCATGGTGGGCTTGCCCTTGGGATCCTTGGCGCGAAGCTCCTTCGCAATCAGAGTGTACATGTGGGCCAACGCATCGTCGTGGCAAACGTTGACCTTGTCTTCGAGGCGGTTGTGCTTCACGTTGAGCTTGATCGATTCGACAGCGGTCGCGAGGAGATCGTTCGCCGTTACTGAGGTGAGGAACGGGATTTCGTGGGCATACCTCAGGGCACGAAGGCCACTGGCTGATAGCGCATCGAGGACGGTAAACGGTGGCTGCTTTCCCTTTTTGGCTTCCCCGTTCGTAGCCTGTGCGTCGCCCTTCTCGACGGGAACGTCGGTCTCTTGTTCTGTGGCATCCTTAGCCTCTTCTCCATTCTGCTGCACTGTTTCGGCCGACGTAGCATCAGTCGCGGGTTCGGTGGTCGCCTTCTCGCCGTCTGCCCCCTTTTGGGCCTTGTTTGGTTGCTGCTCCTGCTTCTGTGCCTGTCGCTTCCTCTTCTTCTCGATGATCTTCTCAAGCTTGGAGTGGCTGGCTTGCTTCTGCTGGACTGCTTCCTTGCCGTAGGCCTTGATGGCAAGGACGGTCAAGTCTCTGTTGTACTGCTGGATGGGGTTGTAGAAGACCTGTCGGACAGCCTGGTCGGGCCTGAGGTTCTCCTTGTCTTCTTCGGACGGTTCTGGGACGAGGATGTGGGCGAGGCCTTCTTTGACTGTGACGTAGCGCTTGCCCTCGTGGGCGATGACCTGCTTGTCGGCGGGCGGCGCCGTAATGTCCTTGGCTTCGGAAGCCATTGCGCGGAAGTGGGCGAGGGGAAGGACCTTTTGGTGGGCTGGTCTGATCAAGCGTGTAAATATGCGCCGGAAAGATGTGGCAGCAAAAAGGGCGCGCATATAGAAGGGCGCAGGCGCGTGTTGACGACTTGGATCAGTCGAGGCGCAAATTGGTCATTAGTTCACTGCAGAGCAAAGAGAATCAGAAGGCAGTCACGACCCTCGTTGATCACTCCGCGAAACAACATTTTTGTGGAGAACAGTGAATGGCAGAAAACAATTTGGACCCACTTGTGCCAAGAATTGGAGTTCTGCCTTCGGGCGGTGAGAGTACAAGTGCAACGTACCCCTGGTGTCCAAGGCCCCTCCCCCTTTTTCCTCCTTCCTTTTTCTTCCCAAAGTAAACAAGCCAAGGGACATGGATCTTGTGAATAGCTTCAATTACGTCTCTTATGGACATTGGCTGGACCAAGAGACACTGGCCAAAAAGTAGATGACCCTTCGCCTATCACCTCTACGATTGTTGCTTGGAGAGAGCAAGTGCTCTCATCTCCCGCCTGCATTTCATTGCTGTCTCTTTCCTTCCTTGCGTATCGTGGTTGCAGCCTGCCCAAGATGGGTCGCTCCTTCCCTCCCAAGGCCGTCGAGTGAAGACCTCTCCTGTGATCAATGATTTCTGGCCATGGGACAACTTCTTCCATTTTTCTCTCCTCACATCGTTGATGTTCAGTCCTCTCTGTTAAACACAAGCTGCTTCGTTATCCATCGTTCTTGTTGGTGTACCTTTTTGGTGTCTTGGAGTCGGAGTGCCAGATACTCCATTTTGCCAAATCGCCCAAACAGGTTATCACCAATCTTTTCGTCTACCAGAAGAACTGCCACAATGGCCACTCACAAGCACAACAACCGTGACTCCAACATCCCTCAGATTCCGCCCCAGTCCCCCGAGTCCGAAGCCTTCGGCGTCGAGAGCATCATCTACAAGTCCGACCGGCCGTCCAACATCCCCATCCCAACCACCAATGCCGGTGTGAACACCAACCATGGCAACCGTGCTGCCTCCAACCCGAATCGGCCTCCCAGCCGTCCATTCTCAGCCTCCACCCCTCCCCATATCAACAACACGGCAAACACCAGTACCTTCGTCGCCAACAAGAATGTGCATCAGCCCTTCACGTCAAGCTCCCCTCGCCCAATCTCTACCTCCTTCCGCACCTCGATCCATCCCAAGCTTCGTTTCCTGACGCCATCTGAATGGGCCCGCATCGCCCACAGCATTGGCGGCATCGCGGACCCTTCTTCCGAGTCCAACACCGTCGTCCACCCCACCTGCTGGTACTGGCCGCCCCGCGGCATGCCAGAGGGACTTTACCGGGATGTCATCTATCAACGGACCCGGTACCTGTACTCGTACCACATCTTCAGCATCATGCGCTGGGTGTTGATGATCCTGCAGATTGTGCTGGGAGCTGTCTTGACGGCTCTGGGAGCATGGGGAGGCAGCGAGGGTGTCGGTACAGGGACCCCAATCACGATACTGGCGGCTGTAAACACCACGATTGCTGGGCTGTTGGCGCTCATGCATAATAGTGGTCTTCCGGATCGGTTGAGGTTGAACAAGGTTGAGTTTGAGCAGGTGGCGGATCATCTTAAGGTTTGTTTCTCCCGTCCAGTCTGGTCAAGTCATTTGAGATCCGTCATGTTGCTAAGTACTAATCAACCGGCGTGTTGTAAACAGGAACTCCTCGACACGGGCATTGTCGAGGTCGGTCAAGGAGTGGACGACGTTCTCAACAATTGCTTCTCGCGGTTTCACACGGCTAAGGCTACCGTGTGGGCCAACATGCCTGATGCGTATACGTCGTCGTCTGCTGCCAGTAGGGATAAACCGCAGCTGATCTGCCCGGATCCGACCATCCACCTCCTTGTGAACCACGAGCAGGAATCCCTACAGAGAGAGTGAAGGCTGTAGAGTCTCGACCCTTTGGTGTTTTTACCCGGCTCGTGAAGCTGCATGGATGGGTTGTGAGAACATGTCTTAGGGGGATCCGGCCGTTGAGAAACATGGTGGAAGGCTGTTTGAGCAGTCAAGTCTTTTTACGTATTGTGGTTCTCTTCTTTTGAGTTGGTCATCTGGTCAAGTATGAACATTTATGGGGCCCCATTTTCTGGTGGACAGGAGGTAATAATGCCTATATGAGGTGGACATGGAAGTTGATATGGAAACACTCGTGGTACAACTCTTTTACGACGGATAATTTTGCCAATAGCAAACACTCAGCGACGTATATGGCATATTTTCTGCTTCCAAGTCAATGATAAGATCATCCCTTCGTAAGAGGGCTAATCCTAAACTTCACTGCCTCTCCCACCCGTCAGCCGCTCCTTCCATCCCATCTCATCCCACCCCCCCAAAGCCCGCCTGACCGTTCCTTCCTTCCAATCTCAATCCCCCAGGCAACAACGCCCAGAGGCATATAAGCTCCCATCCCATACCTCCTTCCAACACCACCAGCCAACGATCAGTTCAATCCTGGTCGGATAGCGCAGTTAGTAGTGCCGTCCCAGTTCTGCATCTTCCACCCCGTCCGACTTCGAGTTCGATTCTCGGACGGGGCAGATCATGAGGTTCTTTTCAACAAAGACAAAGGCCGACAGCGTGCCATCCATGTCGTACACCGCGGGATTTGTAGTATACTGCCGGGCTACTGCGGCCAGTTGAACCAAGCAACCGGTTGTGCTATCTGTTGGCTTCTCTTTTTTTTTTCTCTCCAAATTTTTGATGCTATTGAACGTACCTATACGCAGAGTCATTCAGAGGCATCGCATCGCAAGGCTGGATGGATGGAGGAAGGAGGTGGATGCGTTCTTCATCTGCAGAGACGCCTGCGCCTGCGCCTGCCGCCGTGCCGCGATACCTATGTACTGTTCGTATAATACTTGTTTTCAGTTCGCGACAAGCCTCTCGCAAATCATATTCCCATGTTGATGAAATACAGTTGATGCTAGCGAGATTCACGATTGTGGCTGAAAATGTAGTCAAAAGAATGGTATTATTCACATCATATTAGAATGTGTGGTTGTTGTACGTAGGTATTCTCTAAGCATCGGTCGGTTGGTATCATAAATGCAATGTGGACAAAAAGGTGCCGTTTACCTCCATATCCCAGTTTCCCTGCCTGCCTGCCCGCCCACCTTCCATGGTGTTTGTCCCCTTGGAAACCCTGAAAACCCCCTTTTGCCTTTTTTCACCTTTGTTTCGTCCACCGTTCCCGCTCTATCGTATTAATTAACACCACCCTACGCGCCAGAGCTAGAATCGCGGGATCGGCCAAGACGCGAAGGCCAGAATCGGGCGCTTCTAGCCCTGACGAGTAACTGACGAACCGAAAGATAAGGAGCCCAGCCCCTAGTTTACGGTGTTGATTTTGTTCATGCCCCTCCCCACCTGCCCCCAAAACTCCTCGATCCTCTTTTGTGTATACCGGGCTTCAGTAGATGAAGCTAGGCGTGACCCCAACCACCTTTGCTCCCCCGCCCCATTCCAATGGACCTTTTCCGCTTTCTGATCCCCATACCAGAAGCCTTCGTCGTGGTAACTTTCTTTTCCATGTTGATGCTTGTCCGTCCGTCCGGTTATCCATACCATGAAGTACGCCCATCGACTCCCACCCAGTTGACAAATCATCCAGAGCGAACTAACCGTGCTTCCTCTCTGTCTGCCCTCTGCGCCGGATGGTGAATTAAACAGAGTACCTCCCCATCCCCAATCAAGAAAAAGGCCGAAGAATGTCGAAAAAATAATTCGGTTTGCCCCTCGCCCATCCGTTATCAGTCAGCTGGTTGGTAATTCCATCATCAAGATGGGGCAGTACAACGACTGACCGACTCTTCTCAGCGAATCGCCCAGCATGAGAAGAGAAATGATGCATCGAAACAAATAATGATAAAAAAGGGGATGAATGAGAAAAGAGGTTTTGTTTCGTTTCATTCGCCCTCAAAAAGCAACACCCACGCTCTGCGGCCGGTGTCCATTCCTGTGCTCGGGTATCTTTAGTCCCGTAATCGTTACACATGTCCCGGTATCTCCCCCTTCGGCTTCTCCTACACCCCCATTGGTGACACTGCTGCCATTAATTGCTCCTTCCTCTCCTCCTTGAACTTTGACTTGGACTTCTTCCGTGATTCTTGGCGCAGCAGCAAAGGCAGCAGAAACAGCAAAGCTAGCCTCATCGGCACTCAACACCGGAGTCTGCTTAGGCGTTTGCCCGGGCGTCTGGCGCACTGGACTGCTGCCTAGCGACCAAGTGGTGGTGGGCACTTCTTCTTCTTCGGATCGCCAAGAGGAGAGAGACGAAGTGGATGCTGTGTCGCTGTGGTTGTTGTTATGGTTATCCATGTTCGCACCCTGCTGTTGTTGCTGTTGGTTGCCCTGCGAAGGAGAGAAGCACTGATAATACCCCTCGTTTTCCTTGATCGGCCTCGGAACATTGGTGATCGAATCCTTGCTTATGCTGTCCTGTCGTTTGCTGTGGCTGTGGTAAATGTCAGTGGGACTGCTGCTGGAATGGTCGGAAACAGTAGAGCCACCACCCGGGAAGAGCCAGTTGGAGACGCGGGAGAAGGACTTCTTCTTTCGGAGGGGTGGGCGAAGAACGAGCGGGAGCGGAGGAGCGAGGGGGCGATCGAATTCCGATGTGATAATTCTTTGCGGCGGGGCAGGCCTGGTGGAGGTTCGGGTGCGAGACTCGTTTGCTTTTACCGTCGAGGTGGGGGAAGATTCACGGTCGACAGTCGTTGCGTGGTCGAATCCGTGTTGGCCGTACCAATGGTGGGCGAAGTTGATCATGGGCGGATGGGAGTTGAACGCTGCCGCTGCCAAAGCAAGTGTGGTTCCGTCCGGTGTGGCACTTCCACCATTCATAGCTGGGAATGTTCCGGGGCCCTGGGGTTGACTGCTTGAGGGCGCAGTCTTCGGCCTACGCTCGTCGTAGCTGACACGTTCGGCGAAGGAGGGCGCAGCAGCTGGAATAGCGGGAACATCGAAGACGGGCATTGACTCACTCGCTGTTTAGTCTGTGTTAGCGAACTGGGCAGATACTGGAACTTCATCATGATCATACCACTATAGCCGACAGGAGTGCCGGGCCTGCTGCCCTTACATACACTTTGCCGCTCAACAAGCTCATCAATTTCAGCCTGCAACTTTTCCTTCTCGAGCATCGCACTTGCTATCCTTTCCAACATAATCTCCGTGCTGGGCGCGGTGTAAGCTCGGGCTCTGGACTTTGGCGGGATTCTTGGTGGGAACTGGCTATTGGTCGACAATTGTTGGACCTGTCCAACTGCACGACGTGGAAGATGAAACGAGGTGGGATAATCCACATCATTGGGACCCATGGTTGCACTGCTAATGTCCCACTGCGTGATGTTGCTGTTCTCTGCAATGTGTGCTGGCGGTGGAGGGGTGATACGGCTTGTGGTCTCATTCTCGTCGGCGACAAAGTGAGGTAGTAATGGCGAGGCTCGAATGCTTAGCTCGAGGGGGTGAAACGATGGCGGCCTTGACCTTTCCGGTTGCTGCTGCTGCTCATAGACCTGTTGCTGCTGCTGTTCCTGTTGTTGTAGCTGTGGCTGTGGCTGCGGTAGTAGGCATTGTTGTGAGAGGTGGTCACCAGGACTAGTGTACTGAAAAGACTCGGAATGTACATGGCGAAAGTTGGTGGGGGCTGATATTTGCGGCCGTTGTCGTGGGCGAGATGATGATCTCGACAACCACCTTGCCCTAGATCTAGAGACGGAACCGCCACGCGAGGACCTAGCCCCTTGGACAGACCTTGACCTTCCCCTCTGACGCTCAAGTGTCTGTTCGAATGACCTTTCATTTGAGAATACTGGTTCGGCATACGGAGGCGGAATGAATGTAGGCTGCTGATCCCTCGAGGTGACGATGGGTTTCTCAGAGTCTAAGGCTAAGGTCAGTAAAGTTTGATATATGGTTTTGATATCTTGACATACTTGAGCTGGACTTATCCCCCCGTCCAAAACATGAGYTCATGGAACGCATCCATGAGGCGCAGGTGTCTGAAAGCATGCTGCCCAGCGTGCTCATTGCTACTATCTAGTAGCGTGGGTGAAGATTATGATAATGAAGGATGGCGGTTAAAGCGTTCAGAATAAAAGAGTAGGACGATGTCGAGAGGGTGTTTAAGCCATCGAAGCATCAAAAAGGGTAAGTGAAGAGACCGACGACCAGCGACCAGGGACCCGAGAAACGAGAACAAAGGAAAGAAAACAACAAGCTAGGGCAGCAGCATAACGGTGCAGAAAGGGGAGAAAGGGAACAGTGAGAGAGCTCCGGCGCGAACGGCGGAGTATCTCATCTTTATCACAGAATTGAGTGGAAGTGAGCGTGTGGCATACAGCATCGGCATGTACAAGTACTCTTCTTGCACCAGCACACGCAGTGGCCCGGGGAAGATGGCATATGGACCACGGCACCCACTCATCATCCACCCATCCATCCCGTACCACACTAATGCTCCATGATGCACTGCGGTGGTCGAGGTGCCTTTGCTGGCATTGCCAGTTGCACTCACCTTGTCACTACCCACACACCCAGACATCCTTGGAGGAGCTGGCTCGTGGCTAGCAGCCGGAATACTTCCACTTGGCTGAGATGAGGAAAATTACAGCGTGCCATCTTCAGTTGATGGCTTGGGAGTAGGGGAGGCGCTGACGGTTCAGTTGCAGCAAGACTCGATGTGATAGGCTGTTGGGTGTGTTGGCGCTTACAGAACTGGGGTCGTGATGATGTAGCGGATGGCGGCGCTACTTCAGGCTACACACCATGAGGGCTCGTCCACCAGTGGCGTGCCTCCAAAGCTGCCGCACCCAAAAGCAGTGTCTCAGATGTTTCTTGGATACCGAGCATCCCATTCACCACTTGTGGCGGCATTGCCACAGAATTTCCCGAGAGGTCACTACGTATTGAGCAAGACTGAGGGTTGGAGGGAGAACAAAGCGTGCAACGGCCGCCGACTTGGCGTTGGTGGGATGGGGACATCACCATGTTAGATCCGGCCCATTGTTTAAGAATCTGACACTGACACATCGTCTTTGTTCTCGAAGGCCTCCAACAAGACAAACATGGCCAAAACAAGCAGCAGAAGAAAGCCAGAGGAAGAGACGAAACCCACTTGTTGGTGAAACATATTTCAAAAAAGGGAAACCTTTTCAAGAGAAGTCCAAAACCACTGGAAGAGGTACCAACAGGGGTATAACAAGGCGAAACAGCCCCGCCGCCGGCTAACTTGCAGTGATCTCCAAAGAGACGCGGTGGACTGGGGTCCTTCTGAGGCTCCCGCGATCTTGGTGGATTTGCTAGGATCCGATCTCTGGGTGCAGCTCTGGCCCTCTGCCATGCCTGTTGTCGTGATGTCCAGCTGTGAGCTCCGTCTCGAGTCGTGTGCGTATACGAACCCATGGATGCCGTCGGTCATTGAGAACCGGTGACGGCGCTAGAATGGCCGTGTTTCAAAAAAGGGCAGTCCCCAGGCCCTTGGGCGTCCATTGTGTGTCCGTCTTGTCGACACGAAAATGATAGGAGCAGAGGTGCTCGTCCAGATGCAAGGGACTGGTGGCACCACACGGGTAGGGCGTTTCTCCATCAGCGAATGCCAATGATGGATTGGCTTAAAACACCGGAGAGGCAACCCACGAGGTTGAGTGAATTTTCCGTCTGCTCCCTTCTTTGCTTCCTTCTCTCGGTAGCCATCCAGTGTTGTTATCGTCATACTTCCATGGCGTCAACATGTGTGCATGTGCCTTTTTCTTTCTTCGTGTGCTGCGGAAAACGGCGGGGCCGAGGGGCGAACAAACCACCGTCCAAGCCTCCAAGCCTCCAGCTATCCAAGCCTCCAACGTCAATTCTCACCTCGGTTTGGAGTGGGGAGCATGGAGAGTGGCCAATGTTGACATGATGGATTTTGATGGTGCAAATATGAGGTCGGTTGTTGGGTTAAGCGCCGAGATGCGCGGATTGCGAAGCACAGACGGGTGTAATGTCGCTGCTGTGCAAAGACACAAATATGCGGTGCGAAGATGCGCTGGAAGAAACCGTGACCTCAGAGAGGATATGGAGCAGCAGACGACTTGGAAGCGAAAAGAAAGGCAACTCGAACCGAGCAAGGCAAGCAGATTGCGATGCCCATGAGACAAGAATGATACAGGCTTCCCGACGCCGACATTAGCGGAATTGTTCTTCGAAGAGAGATCATTGGTCCTCGTTGAAGCGCGTCAGTTTAATGAGATGTGTGATGGAACTTGGAGAAGGGCGCGTCATGAATCCGAGTTTAATTGATGATGGATGACTTACCGTCCAAGCCACCTTACGAGGTTCCCAGTTGTGGCTGGTACATCACCACCTTTCAGTTTCCGTGAGGCTCGATCCTTCTCAGGGTTATAGCCGGCAATCTCACTAATTGAGCGCTGCAGGAGTAGACAAAGACCCGAGCCAGGGTTAAACGTGGGATATGCTCTGTACTATACAGTCTTGGCCTGCATGTCATTGGGCGATGGCCACGGATCTTAAAGCAAGGGCCACGGGCCTAGCGCTCACAGCTGCCGCAATAGGCCTGGCGGTCGGGACGTGTAAAGTACAGATCGCAGCTTTGAATGGAGGTTTAGTTCCGTCATCCTTTTAGTGCAACGGCATCTTTCTATCAACCACAAGACACAAGGAATTGCTGAACCTCGATCCTCCCGGGACACCACGATTGTCGCCTCCCTCCGCCACGACATCGCAATCGTCGCAAGAGACAGATAGAGCTCGTCCACCATGGAACAGGGTCCTCCTCAACCGGGCCCAGGGCAAATGCCCATGCCGCCTCCTGGCCAGATGCCCTCGCCCGAGCAAATCCAGGCGATCCAGAGACAGCTTGCCATTGATGCCGAGAAGGCTGGCATGACCGTTCCCGAGTTTGTTGAGCAGCTCAAGAGACAGCATCAGCAGATGATGATGAGACAAATGCAGATGCAACAACAGATGCAACAACAGCAACAACAACAAGGAGGAGCACCACCTCAGGAAGATGGCCACCAGCACCAACACCAGCACCAGCATCAGCAAGGCCCTCCAGCCGGCCAAGCTCGGCCCATTGTTCCCGGCCCTCCTAAGCCCGAAGCTATCGCTCTCGCCAAGTTCCTCCGCAGCCAGGAGCTCAAGCCCCGTACCGTCATCCTCAATGGCGAACGCAAGGACATGTTTAGAGGTGAGCATATTCGACATCATTGAGACCCCCACGTATCCAATTGCTAACCTAACATCTCTCCAGTCAAACGTGCCCTCCGTGCTCTCCAGTCCCCCGCCTACGAGAAGGCTCGCAAGAAGAACCCCGCCCTCCCCGAGATCACCGACCGCGCCTCCCTCGAGAACACCTTCAAGCTGCTGCCCATGTCCATGCTTGCTCTGCGCGTCACCAAGATCGACCCGCACGAGGGCCACGACCACCCGCCCACCAAGAAGCCGCACGGCGGCGGCAAGCGCGTCAAGGGTCTGTGGACGGTGCGGATCGAGCCGCAACAGGACGCCGCGGACGACCTTTACTACGTGTGGCTGTGGGAGGGCAGCCAGGTCATGCGCAAGGTCTACGCGGCGCTCGCACTGCTCGTTATCTTCGCCGTGGTGCTGTACCCTCTGTGGCCTCTCAAGATGCGCCAGGGAGTCTACTACCTCAGCTGGGGTTTCCTGATGTTCTTGGGTCTGTTCTTCGCCATGGCTATCTTCCGCGTTATTCTGTTCTGCATCACCTACTTTGTGCTATCGCCAGGTTTCTGGCTGTTCCCGAACTTGTGGGAGGACGTCAGTGTCGTGGAGAGCTTCAAGCCTGTCTGGGCTTGGCATGATGTGAGTTTTCTTCTCTGTTGCTGATCCCCCTTTAAAGAGTGCTTAACTGATAATTTGCGAACAAATAGCCCAACCCCAAGAAAAAGAAGAAGAGCAAGTCCAAGACCCCTGCTGGAAGTGCCAAGGCCAATGCTACGTTTGCCGCTACTACCGGCCAACCTGCTCCGGCTACGGCTGTGACCACCGCTACCGACACTCAAGTTGCTACTGCTACACCTACGGCGGCAGCACAGCGAAACTACGTTGCCCCGAAGGTGGAGGAGCTTGCGGACGATGAGTAGGGAGTGTGACTTGGTTACGAAGCTGTTGTGGAATCTTCCAAAGGGGGGAGGGAGGTCTTTCGTCTCAAACTCGTGACATTCGGCAGAACATGTGCCACGGGGGCCAAACGCGAATGCCATCGTGATGGTTAGTTAACCCCAGGCTCTCCTGGTCCTTGGAGGATACGGCAGCGTAATGTGGCGAGGGGAGAACCCCGTTTAAGCGAATGTGTGGGATAGTTTCTTTGATTGGCGTTGTTTTATTATCAATAGTGTTTTTTGGGGGTAAAAGCCAGTAGAGAGCAGCTTCACTGAAGACACGAAAAAATGATAGCTGGTTCAAACAATCCTCCGAGTGGTTCAACAATGAAATGCCCGTGCAGTGCCGCACCATGCCGAAGCTCAAACATATATACCATGAATATTTGTTCATCGTTGAGATTGTAGGCTTCTAAAAGTAGGACTTCTATCCATTAACTTCCATAACTAAACCATATCCCATACGCTCTTGTAAACGTCTCTACAGGAAGTTCTATCTTCAACTTCAACCGCCTTTGCTCCCCTACCTCCTGATAACTCCTTCAATGCCTAGATCCGCGCTGATTATAAACTCCATGAGTGTATCCGTCCACACACGGTTCTCCCCAATCGCTAACCCTACCTACCCTTTCCAACCCATACCGGATGACCAAACCAAAATCCCACAACGCCGCTATATAAATACATCCAGAGGGGTAAGATTATAGACAAAAGAAACCCAAAAACGCCGTCTAAGCCGAACCCAAACCAAGAAAAAAGCCAGCACCACCACCACTCCCTCAGCCTAACTTATCTGACCTAGTTCTCAACCGGCGTAGGCGGCAGCAACCCCTCCCTCCTCATCCTCCTCCCCCACTCCTTCGTCTCCTCCATTTCTTTGCGTACAACCTCATTAAACTCCTCCGGATTATCAATATACAAATGATGTCCCGCCCTCCTGATAACCACCACTTTCGCACTTCCATTCTCCCTCTTCCTCTCTTCTTCCGTTCGGGTCTGGTCAGTCAAAGCCTGCTCCACCCTTTTTCTGATTTTCTCCTCAGCTGCGTACCCCCCCGCGACATCCATCCAGTCGTTTTCGCCGTAGAGGAAGACTATGGGGAACCCGGCCTCACGGACTGCTGGCGCTGCAGAAGGAGAAGAGGTAGAAGAGGATTGGGCAGTGGAGATGATTTGTCGACCAACCTCCTGGATGCGGTTGATTACAGGGGATCGAGCAAATGCTCCAGGAGCGAGCAGGTAGGGGAGGACGTACTCCCCTGAGCCCTTTTGGCGGAAGAGCGAGTAGGAATATGTGTGTAAGGCTTCTTTTTCGTCGGGAGGGAGGTGGTTAAACCGGCGAGAGGTCCAGCCTGACACAAAACGGGGGCCGAGGGGACCGGTCATGCGAATGATGGAGAAGGGCGAGACGTTGGCGTCCCAGAGCCAGGAGACCCAGCCGGGGATGGGGCGGCGGGGTGGGGCTGTGTCTTTTTTGGTGTTGTTACCGTTGCCATTTGTGGCTGTGGCGACGGCTTTCTTATCCTTGGGATCAGCCTGGATGAAAGCCGTATTGGCGCCCCCCTCAGGCGTCTCGCGGTTGACGATGCTCTCCTGATCCTGCGTGAACTCGTTGCCGTAGGCTGACTCCTCCGGCTCCGGCATAGCGGCGTTGACAGCCCACGGGTCCTCCGGGATACCCGCAGGCGAGGCGAGGATCAGCTTGTTAAGACGGCCGGGATATTTCAGCGCGTATGAGACGGCCAGGTAGCCTCCCAACGAATGGCCCATGAGCGTAAACCGCTCGATCTTGCGGGCCCGTCGCCACTCCTCCAACGCATCAATGAACCACGCCTCGGCCTCGCGGATCTTCCCCTGTTGGTCCTTGGCGTGGATCTTGAACGGTGGGCGCGCAGAGTTGCCCATGCCGAGCATGTCGAGGGAGTAGAGCTTCCAGCCGGGAACGCGGCTAAGCGGCTCGTAGTTCTTGTAGAAGAAGCCGAGGCCGGCGCCGTAGCCGTGTAGCATGACGAGAGTGTCGTCGGCTTGCTCGCCGACTCGCTCGATCGAGAATTCGTTCAGGGCTCGGTCTTTGCCGGAGAGGGGGACCATGGTTTGCCGCCATACTCGGTGGCCGAAGGGGTCGGCATTGGCGAGATCGGAAAGCTGAGACGCTGTCGAGGCGTTGTCGGCGGTGGCTTCGCGGAGGTAGGGGATGAAGGAGAGGACGTTGCGCTCTGCTTGGCGAGCGGTTACGCTGGACCACTGTGGTGAGTGTTGTGTTAGAGAGGAACGGTTTGTATAGCAGTTGTGAAAAGTAAGTGGCATAGAGAATAACGTACCCATTGCTGTGCGGCCTCCTTGTAACCGAGAGGAAAGAAGGCAGAGCCGGCGCCGCGAGACTTTGAATCCTTCTCGGCCTTTGTCTGCGTTGCCCGCGACGAGGGAGGAGGAAGAGTGGTGTCGGAAGCCGACATGGTCGAAGAAGTGGTGGTTGTGGTGCTGGCTGGTCTTTGTTGATATCGACTTCGGCGATAGCCAGATTGTGTATAAGTCGGATCGGGAGAGGATGTCGAAATGGAAGAGTTGAAACGCCCAACGGCGGAGGCGAGCTTCAATCTTTTAGGAAGTGAAATGGCTGTAGGATATGTCTTGAGCATCCTCAAGGCAGAAGGGAGGTTTGCGCGTCGGACGGGTGCCCCCTTGTTAGTTGGAAGGATGCTGACACATTTATTATTGTATGTTCAAGCCAACGATGGCAGACTAGAGTGACTTTCAATTTGTAAGTTGCGAGCGAATGCGTCCGAGTCCCCTCGCCTAGCCTATCCCGGTCGCATTACATGGAACCATCGGGGAATCGGCATGATCAAGCATGGCTAGCCGGTTTAGATAGTGTTTTAAGTAGGGATCTCATACTGAGCACTAACATATGGATCTCGCTGGCACCAATTACAGATCTGGACGAACACGATCCGCGGGCGAAACAGACCGCTCACTTGGCCACTCACCTGACCAGCTCATATGAGGTTTTGTTGAAGAAGCTGTGGCCAGTTGCAAAGTTCCCGCCTCCCAACGAAGGCTGAAAAGATCCGGAGGTTCCATCGTCAGCTTCCCAATTCGTTGGGATCGCGGCCGGGGACGGGAAATTGGCGACCATTTGTCCGCAGTTTTGATTCTTCCAATGATTCATCCATTGTCATTGTTCGTGTTCCCATTTCCCTTCCCAAAAGCCCAGTGCGGTCGATGCGGTCGATGCGGTCCAGTGCCCGCAATTGCCCGCATTTTTCCTCGGAATTAGCGCGTCCCCAGGGCCCGACACCCCGATCAACCTCCACAGGCCAGCCCACATTGTCTTTCAGTGAATCTGAGCATCCCCTGCCCTGCCCCAGATCTGAGGCGATGACGTCTCAACAACTTTTCTGGCTCCGGAACTGGTGATTCGATAAAACCGTAGCTGCGGCCTATCATCTCAAAGTTTGTTGACATCTGTCCAGAGTGGTGCTTTCAGTTGGCCAGCTCTGGCTGATATTGTTTTCACTGGTCCTCAGCTTCCATTGCGGAGAATCGAAAGGAGTGCTCTCCAGAAGCTGCATTGTTTGCATGTGAGAATGTGAAGTCGCGAGCCAAAAAGCCCAACCCAACAACAGTAATTCCCCACTTCTTTGAAGGTACTCGTCAAGTACTTCGTGAATCGTGCTATTCTCGCTTGTCAACAAAGGTACCCTGGAAGTACCTTGATCACCTGCAGCAATGACATAACGGCGCAGAAACTAGAATCCCCTTTTTTTCTGGTTTCTTTGGATCCCTTCTCCCCAACATCCAGATACTCCGCGGTTCGGCTTCTCAGAACGGGAACCGTTCCAGTACAAACCAAGTAAAGAATTACAACTCATAAAGCCCCTTTTTAACATCAATATTAGGGTATAAGTGGTGCGTGCAGTGGTCTGAGGCGGTCAAGACAAGCCTTAGACTTTTGAAAACAGGTGACGCAGTGTCCGGTCCCTTCCAAAACACGCCTAGAAAGAAGGAAAGGATTCCCAAGGTAGCGGTCAACTAGTCAGGGCCTGTCCGTTCTAGCTTCTTCTCAACAGATTCCAGACGGTCCATTTTATCCCATTCTCGACAGGCATCACAGCTTTTCTATTCAGACCAAACAAACATCACACAAGAGTCGCACAAGGCTGACACCGGTCGAGTCCGCGCATTGCTACCTCTACGCATCCGTGACAGTGACAGGGGCTTCCCGCGGACACCCGAACGCGCATTGCGCAAAACCCTTCCCGCTTTGGACTCTACATCGAACAAGTCCGACCACCGACCACCCGCTTTGGGCAGACATGCTGCCGTGACACTTTGAATTAGACGACTGCCGATAATAATACCCTAATCCTCCGATTCCGCGGCCGGGCCGACGACCAACCCTTCCCTCGGACACCGAGCCAGTACTGCGCGCATCCCTCGCGCTCCCCCCCGACCGACGAGTTACCGTCCGGGACACATACAAAAGCAGGGAACACACGGTCACAACCATGGCGGACGCACTCGACTCCATCGTCAAGGGTGCGCCGATGCCCCAAGACCTGCCTCACCTCAACAACCTCAACAAGGCCATCAGCGGCACCACCCCGATCGCCTTCTCGTCGAATGCGCCCTCGACACCCACCAAGGGCAGCCATAATGGCGGCGCCGGCGCCAGCAGCGACCCGCTCAGCCACACGCCCTCGTCGCCGTCGATGATCTACCTGAACCTGCTCATCCTCGAAGCCTCGCTGCGGGCGCAATACCTGGAGCTGCGCGCCCGCCGCCGCCACCACACTTTTTTTCTCGTCCTTCTGGGCTTGTGGACGGCCGGGTTCGGGTACGCCCTTTTCTTAGCTCCGCGTGAGGACGGCAGCGGCGTCGGCGGCAGCGTGTACTGGGTCGTCGAGACGAGCGAGAAGGTCTGTTTCTTGGGGGGCATCATGACGGGCGTGCTCGTCTGGGCCACGGGCATCTGGGAGCGCGGCGTGCGCTGGCCCCGCCGCTGGCTGACGGTTAGCAACCGCGGCATGCGCGGGTTCAACTGCAAGGTGGTGCTGATGAAGAGACCCTGGTGGAAGGAGGCGCTAGGCACGATCGGCTGGTTTTTGACGTACGGCTTGTTCTCGAATGCGACGTCGAGCTATCGCTATGTGGAGCCGGCTATCTTGAAGGAGGTCGATAGGGAGTTGGGGTTGAGTGGGCATGGGCACCCGACCTTGCCGGTTGTGAACGTGAGCAGCCACGATATGGAAAAGGGAGGACACGAAGAGGATTTGAGCCCCGGAGGTGATTACGTCAAGCTGCTGTTACTGGCGAAGCCGTTTAGTCCTACGTTCAGGGAAAACTGGGAGCTGTACCGGAGCGAGTATTGGGAGAAGGAGAATGAGCGGCGCGCGCTGTTGAGGGCCAAGCTCAAGGAACGCGATCGCAAGCTGCGCAAGCAGACTGGCGGTTGGTTCTGGTGGCTTCCCTGGCGACGGACTGCGGTTCTGGAGAAGACTCATCATCACCATCACCATCACGGCAGCTCCGTGTCCGAAAAGGCACTCCATCCTCGCGCCGCAGCCGTGTCGAGTGAACACAGGCGTACTAGAAGTAGCAGCACGAGGAGGGGAAGCATGAACGGAAGTGCTTTGCGCAGCACGACACCGACACCGTCGCCGAGGGGCGAGCATGACGAGCCCGGGCTGACGAGAAAGGGAAGCTCGAGCCTCACGCCAGAGAAGGTCAGGAGAAAGAAGACTCTGGCTCCTCCTGGTTCGGCAACGAAGACGCGGCCGAGGGTGGAATCCAGGTCCGTGACGCCGGAGAACCCGTCGCCGCTGGCCAAGGAAAGCAGCCTGGAACCGGAGGGCACGAACCCATGAAGAAAGCGCACTTTCATAGACGGAGGATACTTATTGAGTACTTGCAGGCAAGAGGCCGACGAAAGTTCATTGAGAGTCTACTACGGGATCACGAAGCAACGTGTATAATGCAGCCTGGCGATGTTATCTGTAATGGTGTAGTGTATTTTTGCGTGGGAGTATTGTTAGATAGAAGGAAAGCGGAATACACCGGTTTTGATGTTTGAATCTCGGCGCATTCTTCTATGAGGCACATCTTTACGTCGTGTTTCTGTAAGCAACTGCTAGAACGTCTCTTTTGTCCTCTCTTCTGGATTACTCATAGGTACGATCATGATAACGTGGAAGGTGTTTGAGGATGATCAGTTAAGCCCAGGGTAGGCTGATGCTGGAGACCTTCAAGGTTCCCATTCTCAGGGGCTGGAGCTTCACTGGGTGGCGTGGACCTGCGGCCTGGGCCGATGGGCAAGCTGCAGGGTCTACTGTGTACAGTGCGGTCAAATTGCATGCGGTTGGGGCTTGCTTCCCCTCTTCGTCCCGTCTGCATTTCAATTGTCCCCTGCGTCTTTGTTTGTTAACAAAAGCCCGCATGATTCACACAGTAGTTTGCTAAGAAATGATCTGATCAAGGCAGCGCAATACCTAGGTACTGCTTGCAGGTTCATCTTGTCTGACTTTCACCGTCGACTGCCTTCCATTTCCAGGTTCCCTTCACCAGACTTGTGAATAGAATGAGATGAAAAGTGCTTCATCCTCAAGTGAATGCAAGAACGCTCGCGGGCCGAAGAACCTTCACCTGTTACCTATTCTTCTTCCCATCGTTTGCCTAAGACCGCCTAGCGCATGCCACGTTATTAGTACAAGTACAGTGGTACTTTTTCCAGGCATCAACCTCCACGATCCACCTTTTACACCTTTACAACTCAAACCAATATCAACACGAGTTGATAATATCAAGCCAGAATCTTCGCGTTGAATTCTGAATCGACACGCGGATATCGGGGCACGGCAACAATTATCCTAATCTCTCAGCTTGGCCTGCAATTACCGACTTCTTCCCAGGCAAATTAGTTACGTCCTCACTTCGCGAGCCGAGGTCCTCCTTGTCGACATCACAACACAGAGCTGACCCAAGCCTCACCAAATCTCAACCAACAACAACAAGAAACCAAATCCACATCTTCTCCCAGCTCACATCTCTCTTGATCCAAAAAGGACATCTCTCACCACCACCATCCCAACCCAAAACCACACAACCCCCCTCTCAAAATGCAACAAAACGCACCTCACACCCCCTCCCCAGGGTCCCTCATCCAAGGAGGGTCCGTAACCCGCGCCGCCCCCTACGACACCCGCCCCCCCTCCCCTCCCACAGTCGACATCCCCGCCACGCGCGCCATGGGCCGGACCTCCGTTCTCATCACCCCTTCCCCGCGCAACCTCGACCCCGCCCTTTTCAATCTCGACTCAGACTACGCTTCGATAATCACCCACGGCCTGCGTCCACAGGAAGCGCTCGACCAGGCTTCAAGCTGGGAGTACTCCGCCCGCCGGTCCGCGCAGAAGGTTATTGATCCCTCGATTTACTTGGGTCCGCTTAGTGTGGTGAGGGATCGGGAGTTTATGAAGGGAGAGGGGGTGACGATGGTGGTGGTGGTGAGGGATCGGATTGTTGGAATGGGACTTATGGGAGGACTTGGAGGACAACAAGGACAACAAAAGAAGGACGGCGGGATTCCGACCGTTCCGACGCTGGGGCCGGCGGCCAAAAAAGTCACTGAGGAGCTTGGGGTTCAAGTGGAGGCGGTGGGGGTTAGTGGGTTGCAAGAGCTGATCAGGGAGTTTCCGAAGCTGAACGAGAAGATTGTTCGGCACCTTGTCGAGGTGCACAGGCGGAGTTCTGGTACCCAGCAGGGCAAAGTGCTGGTGTGTTGCGAGACGGGGAATGATCGGTCGGCAGCGGTGGTGGTGGCTTACTTGGTGGAGGTTTGGGGGGCGGGCCTGATTGAGGCGTTGAGGTTCGTGCTTTATCGGCGGTTTTGTGTGGCGTGGGATGATGATACGCGGAGGTATCTCAAGAACTATGAGGATATTTTGATGGCGAAGAGGGCGGGTTGGCAGGATCAGGAGGCCAATGATAGGGATGCTGCGCTCGCTGCGGATGAGAGGAGGATGACCAAGTTGAAGAGGCAGTTGGCGGCTGTGGGCTTTGGGGATGATGATGATGACGACGATGATGTTGATGGGATGAAGTGCAACTACTCCTCCAGCTCGTCCGAGGAGGCATCTCATCAAGCAAGAGGGAGAAACTTTGCGCCCTTTGTGGAGCGGCTACCGGAACGCAGAAACAACGGGGGTGGAAGTAGGGCAAGCTAGTCTATGGCTTCAAAGGTCATCCGCGACTGAGTGGATAACGAGAGTCATCGACTGGAGATGGCATATCGCGAGAGAGAGGTTGAACAATTTAGTGCTATCAAAAGTACGTCTTTGCCCCAAGACCTCGTTGGTTTCTGCTTTGCGCTTTCAAGGATTCAGATAGGAGGTTTTTACTTCATACCCAGGGGACATTCTGTCCTCACCTGGGAAGGCACGGTTGGGTTGATGGAATTGATGGAAAAGTCAACAAATTAAAGCTGATAGATGCTAATACAGTACCATAAACTTCTATACCAACAGGAATAAGCGACTTCACGATCATGATCGGTCTCAGAGTGCTCTCCAAATATGACCGTTCCTCGTCGATTCCCAGCAAGTCTGTCGAACATATCCTTCTCGAAGCAGAACTCACATACCCCCACTTGCCATTCCCACAACAACACTGCTTCTGTTGAACCATGGAGTGAAATGAAATCACGGGGCACCGTGGAAGTGTCAGACATCGGATGAAATCTCACGATGACCCATCAACGAACCTTGACGGTCTGAAATTCCGATAACGGACCGTCATGATTACTTTCGCGTCCATTCACTTGCTCGTCCTCTGACACACGCGTTTGCAACGACCAAACTCCCTTCTTCACACGTGCTTCCTACTACGTCACGCCTCAACAAGCAACACTCTTCAGCATTCGCTTTTCTTCTGTCTGTCTCAACAACCTGTCGATATTGACAGTCACCTGAGGTGTATAGTCCCAACTCTGAAACGGCGCGCTCCTTTTCCCTCAGGCAGGCAAACAGAAAAAAAGATACGATCCACAAGTGACCACTTTCGAACCTTATTCCAGGCGACTGTCTTTTCAGAAACACCTCATTCTCGATACACTCAGCGCTTTTCACAGCCTCCCTCAAGCCTTTAGCTTCGTCTTCCATAGCAAATATCTGGCTTGCTCACCAAAGGTGAGTTGCCTTCCACCTCCCTACAAACCCGCCCATGAACCAGAACAAAACCAAACAGCATCGCACAACTCCAAGCTGACAGCATTGTAAACAACAGCGACAACTTGCTCTCGCGAGTGAACACCTCTCTCCTATTCTTTGGCAAAGGGTCAACACAAGAATAACTCAACTCTCAGCGCAACCCGTCGACAGTCGCGTCCTAGCTGTTCTCACCTGGCAACCTATCTATCTTTTCACCACCACAGCACCCTAAACCACTACCCTTAACCAACCACGCAACTCCTTCCATCTCCCTCCAACAGCAGCAACATCAACAACCAAAATGGCCTCCCAAAGAAACGACCGCCCCCAGCGGAACCGTAAGCCACCCAAAATTTACGGCTACGAGCAGGAGGAAGACAGTTTCACCGACTTCGAGGCCCCCTCGCCTCCCCACAAACCCATCGACACCCGTCTGCCCTTCGACCCTCAACTTGCCGAGGAATGCGCCTTCCCTTCTCTCGACCCTGTCACCCACGTCGGACCGGGGCCGAGCGAGGTGTACAAGGTCAAACGGCAGGCGAGACGCGAACAAGAAATCAAGCAGATGGTGGAGTATGGGCCATGGTACCATGAGCGTATTACGAAGTTGAGTCTAAGGAAGCAAGTGGTGGGGCGTAGGGATGTTGGGGAGTTTCCCGGCGACGCGGTTGATAAGACTTCTAGGAGCAGGGCAAGGTCGCGCGGTGTTAGCGTTGAGGTTCATTACGCAGATACTGCAGAGGAACGGGCCAGGTGGGAGAAGAGTCGTGAGCAGGAGTTTGTTTGGGCGTTTGGTGAGTCTTCCTCTGAAGAAGAGGACGAAGAGGACCAAGAGGACGAAGAGGAAGAAGAAGAGAGTGTGGAAGATAAGATTCAGCAAAGGGACATGGTCATCAGGACGTCAAGACTGATGTTCAGCGTGAGGAATGTGAATCATGAGAAGCAGAAAGAGGCAGTGGCTGCTGTCGAGAGGGCCAGGAGTCGCGCTAAAAGTTTGGCCAGCAGCCAGGGGAAGGTGAGTCCGGTACTGCCCCCGGCTTCGGCGACGGCGACGGCGACTGTGGAAGGGGAGACTCAAAGGGATGCCGATGGGGATACGGTTATGGGCGGTGGGAGTTCGTCTCACTTAACCAGACGGCTTGTTGAGTCTCTCCCCAAACCGCACTGGGTCTTTACGATCTCCATACGGGCAAAGAGTCCGCGACGGCCGACAACAGCAGAAAAGGGCAAAGGAAAAGAGATGGTGCCCGGGGAGGTTTTCCGGAATCAGAGCACGTTGGGGCCTAGGCAGGTGTCCCAAGAAGTCAACAGGCGTATTCAGGGTATCGATCCCAGAAGAATTGAGAATCCGACAGTGATGGTAGGTTTTGAGAAGCAAATCATCTATAAAATGTCAGCTAACCAAGTCTCTCGAGCAGATACTGAATACAGCACGCGTAGCGATTCCCGACTGGCCCTCTCTGCCAGCCAACATCCAATACCTCACTACCTACCTTCTGACAGCTGTCCATGTACCGCCGTACTCCTTCGCGCAGCTGAGCACGCTGCTGTCCCTCTCCTCCGACGAGATCATATCTCTCCTATACCTGATAAACCAAGAAACCCGCAAGATGATCGTCCTAGACAACCTCAGCAATCAGCTGGCCGCAATCGAGGATATTGATGCAATCCGCGACGCTCTAGACCGCCTCAAGCCGCAAGGTCTTGTCACCGACTCCGTATCCTCCGAGGATATCCGCCAGGGTCAGGCGTTCTTGCGGTTCATGGGTCTGCACGAGGTGGCGGAGTGGTTGGCGGACTACATGGGGGTCAGCAACAGCTGGGACGACGACGAAGGGCGATATGTCATCAAGATTAACGGGCGGCTTCTGGACGGGGATATACCAGCTGAAGTAGCCGGTAATGTGTTGAGACGCATCTGGAGAGAGGAGCAAGAAAGGGCGAGCAGGATCGAGAACGCCAGAAGAGCAGAGGCAGCAAGAGCATCGATGCAACCGCCACCTCCGGGCCTGGTGAATCGCTCGGTCTTGGAGATTACAGACAGGAGCGCTGACAACGGCAGGGTCTTGACCGTTCAGGAGGCGGAACAGGCGGCGAGAAGGCTTGCTGACTTGGAGCTGCTGGTTCCGGAGTCAGATCACTATACGGTCAGTTTGAATGGCGAATCCGTGCATTTAGAGGAGGGCCTGCAAGCGCGGCGACTTTGGAATAAGGAGCTGGAAGCCATGCGGCAGGCTCAGGGGCAAAGACGAAATGCAATGGCACCTCCGGCTAGGCCGGCATCGAGGAGTAACCAGGAAAGACAACCGTTGAGGCCGACACTCGATCAAGTGGCGGGGAGTCTCGTCGGTAACCGAGAAGAGCATAGGCAAGGAGTTGGAGAGACATCAAGAGCTGAGAAGAGAACACACCGAGACGGACAATCCAGGGGTCAAGCGACCCTTGCGCAGCAGCCCCTTCCTTCCACTGCAGCCATACCCTCTGCTTCTGATCCGATGGACATTGACTCAAGCACAAGCAGAACCACGAAACATAACAAAGAGCAGCAACAGAAGGCACAAGCCACGTCATCGGCCAATGAAGCAGACCAAGGTACAGCCGAGGAATCGCAGTCTCGTAATTCGCCAACGAACGACTACTTGCTGTCCATCGGCATCGATCTTTCCTTTCACAAACCACCACCGGTCGACACATCCTCGGGGTCACCTACCCTCGAAGAAAGAACCGCCGCATTTATGGCGGCCAACAAGGCCACACTTGCCGCCATAGACAAGGAAGACGAAAAGGAAGCTCGTCGCCGAAGACGGCAACCGGCACAGAGTCGTGCTCATGATGACGAGCCAGCCATCCCCGCCCACAATTTACGTAATGTCAGTGAGGCTCGTACCTTACGAAGTAACAGTGTATACAGTTCTCGACTTCCCAGCGAGGCACCTTCGGTTGTGCCAGTCGCGACTACAACTACTCGAACAACTAGAGGTAATCGTCATGCGAGCACCGTTGCTAACCCTTCTAGCTCCGCACATGAAATAGCTCGCAGGCGACAGGAAGAGATGGGTGGAGAGGAAGGCCCGGGGCAGCCAGCAGAGGAAAGAACCCAGGATACCAGAGCGAGAAGGAATCCTCGAAGGCAAGTGAAGGAACCAGCAAGGGAAAGAGAACCAGAAATACAGAGGCAGGTGCAAGTTGCTACAGAGGCAGGGGCCTCGAATGATACCCCTCGAGCTAGAAAGGAAAGTTCCAGACCAGTGCCAACAGCAGCGACGACCCAAAAGGAAGAGATAAGACCAGTCGCAGTTGCAACTCCTCCCGCGCCCGAAACTCCGGCTTCGCAAAAGAAGACCAAGATCATTCTCAAGATTAGAGGTCGGAGAGTCAGCCAACCGAGCAACACTTTGACGGATACACCACGATCAGAGCCGCCGGTGCACACAAGTCCACCTACCCTTGGGCGGAACTTCTCCGAACCTACGAGACGTTATCGCGAAATATCACAAGAAAGATCCTTCGGTGGCGACGCTACTCTCGATACAACCTCTCGCAGCAGCTTCAATCAACCACTGCCGACACGTCGGAGTCTTTTTGGGACAGCCCGGGAACAGAAGCAGTCATCGTATCCGACTTCAGGGACACCGACTGCCCCAGATCGTCGGATTCCAATGCCGTCCTTGGTGGTCGAGGGGCATCCTCCGAAAGCTATCCCACATCAGGGCCATCTGCAAATGCCTTCAACGGCCGGCTTTCGGAATCGCGCTTCAACAGAATCTGTCTCTCATCATCAAAACGAGCTGGGATCTTCCGGTCCTTTGCCGTATGTCACACCTGCAACGATACCACCTGCCCAAACCATCTCTCCGCAAGTTCCCTCTAACGCTGTCGCTGGTAGAGAAAGCCAACAGACTATGCGCGGGAGAGAAACCGAGGAAGTTGGGAAGAGGTATGCCACTAGGAGTCAAGTTCACGGCGAGGAACAAGGAGGAAGCGGTCCTTAGAAATGGCTCCGGGAATTGCTAGGTCCGCCTTGCGCCTTACCTACTTGTAGAGACCACTTCAATGTTTGGCGAGGTCCGCCTTTTGCTCAACCATCTCAATCTCAACCTGGGTCACACCTCCAAAGGCAATTTAGCTCTCGGTCACAGTTACGGATTATGAACTAGAATCTAGCAGCTCCAGGCCCTCTTCGTGATCCAAAGCTCTTTCAGCCTTTATTCAACAATGGATGGTCTTTGGTGAGACACTCAGTTGCTCCCAATCCTCATTACATGGTTTTGATGAACTTCTTATTTCTGATCCTTGCTTCATTTCCTATCCCCATTCTAGTGCTAATAGTAGTCATAGTTGCAAAATTCAAGGAAGTTCAATCCTCTCTACCGATCTCCCACCGCCTATCTCGTGCCTCTCCGTTCCCGATCCCAATTCCTGTGGCTTTTCCGGGCTGTAAAGCTCTCCTCTTTCCGCAGCCGCCTGGCCGTGCAACTCTTCCACCTTGACCTTTGCTTCCTTGTGTTCTGATACCGGAATAGGGGCGGGTTCATCACCATCAGCGGCCCCCCTTCTTTTCTTCTGCCTTGCTCTCCAAAAGAAGAAGAAACATATGGCAGCGATTGCGACTACTGCCACGCCTGCTCCGGCGCCTATCCCAGCTAATGCGGTAGCGCCTAGACTTGTCCCTGATTTTGACTCCTCCTTGCTTATCGGTTCAGCCGAGCTTGTTTGCGTTTGTGTGCCCGTGGTTGTAGCTCCTCGGTCCAGAGAAGAGGTGGATGATGCGGTCGGTAAAGAGACTGTTGACAGTGTTGTTGAAGTTATGGATCCCGTATCAGCGCCACTACCTTCAGTCACCACACCTGTCATGCTAAATACCAAGGCGGGCCCATCTCGGTGGTGATCGATGAATTTGAATGGGACAGATTCTGACTGGACAATACTGGCGTACACTGGATCTCCTGGAGTGCGACCAGTTAACCTGATTTCACAACCAGTGACGTTGAAACCTTGCGGAAAGAAGAATTCCAGCGTAACAGGAATTGTTCCGTTGTAGGCAGGGACGTCATGGTCGTTCAATGCTTGATTGGGCAGCAGATTTAAGGTCAGTAACATGAACAGAACGTAATCAAACTCAACTCGGATATTGTCCAGATCCCAATGTCAACCTTGACGGCCGAGGGGAGCATTTCCAACTTCCGAAGGGTAAAGCAACTTACGCCATGACCCATTCTCCGTTGTGTGCGCCTCATCCTGATAACAAAAGATGTTGAGTATTGGGTCGTCGAACGAACTGATATAATTTACCACCATGGTATCGCCAAAGTAAAAAATCTCTGGCTCGTGGTTCCCTGTCTTCAGCTTCGGGTATAGGATGCTGGCATACCAATTCTCGATGTATTCGTCGTTGCAGTCCTCACATCTGGCGGCATGTCTGTTAAGATTGGTCTTTTCGATGGGCGTATCTTCTTGTGAAGGCCTGTTGATCGAGAAAACAGACGCCGTGGATGCATAAGAGGAGTTAAGCTGAAAAAGTAGTGCCAGCAGTATTGACAATGGCGCGAGGGAGGTCACTCGGAACTTCATGTTGAAATGACTCGCCGCGCAGAGAACACTCCAGGTAACAAAATGGGACAAGAACCAAGAGAAAGACTGTAAGGAGAGAGAAGAGCACTACCAGAGAGGATGGGCACAGTTTTTGTTCAGTCCTACGCGGAGACAACAGAAAAGAAAACAAGTGCTAGGGACCCTCCTCTACCTAACTGCCCACTCATCATGGCCATGCCATCAAAACACCCAAAACATCTAGCGTCGGACCAGTCCAGCCAGTCTTCGACGAGTTCAACTGCAATCCAGCGGCACACTACAGCCGTGTAGGATAGCCACTGTGCACTCAACGGGTTTTCGCATTGCCTGAGAACCTATCAACCTGCGAAGAGCCCTTCAATCTCTCCACCTGTCGCTCGCGGACTCGCCCAAACTTGGTGTTCTGGATCTACTGCTACCTGTACACGCAGTAGTTCCGTGGTCGGGCATGTCCCAACTCCAGGGGCAAAAAACTCAAACTCAAACTCTCAAAAGCAGGTAGCCGCCACTACCGCCCAACTTGAGTCCATCGCGTCTAGAGCATTTAATGAATCCTGCAGACTCGTACGGACAGAGCATCGTGAGCCTATCGTATTGAGCGCTAGAGTCGCTTTAGGAAGGAGCGAGGACAAGCTCGCAGGATCTGTAACGTGTTAGTGGTTGATGTTGCGTTTAGCACAGTGGTGATTTGTGAAGGGGGGACTGCGTGTGGTGGTTGGTGGCGAGGGCAGGGCTGAAGATACTTGGTATGCTGTGTGTGGAAAGAGAAATGAGATATGAATCTTCGATCCCAAAGCTCACCTTTATAGGATCATAAAGTTCTCCGGAACTGTGCAATTGATTCTCTTGCTCAGTGCTCCACTTGTCACTCCTTTTTGGTGCGAACAAATGTGAAAGGCGGAAGGGAGGTGGTGGTGTTGGTGTTTTGGTGTTTTGATGTTCAGGTACCTACTCTGCCACTAAAAGCACTGTAAGCCCACTATAACTTTGCCATCTTCATGGACATGCACCCTCCAGCTTGAACGACCACGAAACCGACCTTGTGGACGGGAATCGTCTTAATGCGCATTTTTAGTTAGTTCAAGTACTGTCGATGCTTCCTAGAAAGTGGATTGACCATTGAAGTGCGATAAAGTGCTTAACTCGCGGAGTGACCAATGTAAGTTTGGCCCTTTTTTTGTGGGGAATGTTTTTGAGTTGAACCCCCGCCGTTGGCAGTGCAGGTATGGCAAGTTCGGTCTTTCCCTTCGAGACGATCAACCTTCAGCCATTCGATAAAAAGGCTGCATGAGCATTGCATTCAGCCCGCTAAACCGGACACCAAATCTGTGTAAACTTTCAACTTTTTGAAGAGAAGTGAGAAAAGAAGGAAAGGAAAGAAGGAAAAATCGGAGAAAAACGAACAAACAACCCTGAAGGTAACAATCCCAGAATGAAACCTCCCACGATTGTAGTGATGTAATACTTCTTTCCATCTTTTGACATCCAATTGCCCAATTTTCCAAGCCAAAGCCAAACAAACGCCATTCCTTTTATAACCTGCGCCAAAATCAAAAGCAGACTCAAGGGACCGACAATCCCCAACCCAGTCATGTCACTACTCCCTCGTAACATGCCACTCCTCCGTAACCTGTATCACCGCCGCCTTCCCTCCCGAGTTTCTGTTATTCCCCCAATATCCTCCTTGTCCCTGTCCAGGACCAGGGCCCTCTCCCCTCTCCAAATCACCACTGTTCTTTCCATGTCCCCTCCTATAATCCTCACCCAAAATCGACTCCTCACTCCGATTATCCATCCCACCTACTCGTCCCACCGCAACTGACGCAGAAGAACCAGAAACGGCATTCGCATCGTTGAATGGACTCTGCCCCGTACCAGCAGGACCAAGCCCATCACTCCCACTACTCGCCCCCATCTTCCCCTCCCTATTCAACTCAAACTCATCACTCTCATCATCCCTAAGCGGCCGCGACTTATTCTTGCTATCGTTACCAGAGCGTCCAGGAATCGTACCGCCACCAATGGTGCGCAGACCGACTGCCCCTCCATGACTACGATTGGCGCCGCCGCCGCCGCCGCTTTGCTTCTGATACCCGCGGCTGGTACCGCTACGGGAGGAGATGATTTTGTTGAAGAAGGACTTGTATAAAGGTCGGCACACGGGAATGCCGATGCAGATCATGGTGATGGCGATCTCGGCCGAGGACCAGACGATCAGGCCGACGGTGTCTTTCGAGTAGTTGTTTGTGGAGAGGTTGGGGACTTGGAGGGTGCGTTTGATGCCGCAGGCTCCGGCGCTGTTGAGCAGAATGTTAGTTGTGTTGGTCGGGTCGACATGAGCTTTGATTGGAAAGGAGAGAGAGGAGAAGTTATGATAAATGAGCGTGTAGGGATGGATGTGAGTGGGTGAACTTACATGACGCCTAGACTCATGCTGATGGCGATGATCATCTTTTCTCGTTGATTCATGTTGAGGTCCCAGAGGAAGATCCAAGGCATGAGAGCGAAGAAGAAATCGGCGATGATACAGAGGACTTTGGGTTTGTCAGCACACTTTCTCTCATCAGCCCTCTGCAGCCGGGGACACTCCCCCGTTGCAAACCGCAAAACTTGGACAAAACATTGAGGAGGTAGGTAACATACTAGTAAGCGCCAAAGAAACCGGCGTAGCATTCAAATCACAATGACCCCCCGGAATCGATCGATCCCACAGATACGCCGGCGGCGAGCACTGGAG
The DNA here is from genome assembly GCA_009802275.1 of Neurospora sp. CHS-2018a. Classification (NCBI taxonomy): domain Eukaryota; kingdom Fungi; phylum Ascomycota; class Sordariomycetes; order Sordariales; family Sordariaceae; genus Neurospora; species Neurospora sp. CHS-2018a. Next base: position 185,822 of record RAKG01000057.1, read on the forward strand.
CATAAAGACAAAGCAGACGGAGACCGAAGCGACCATAAGAGCTCCCATCACCAGCCAGATGCTAACTTTGTGCCACGTCTGGTTGACCAGGCGCAGCAGGAAGAGTCCCAACGACCATTTTGCCAAAGCCATGCCGGTAACGGCGAAGCACTGGCCGATAGCCTCCCACATGATGGCGCCGGGGACATCTTCCACTGGGATGTCCCACATGTTTTGCCCGAATCCGTAGTGGGCTGCTATGGTAGTACAGATTGTGTAGCCGAGGAGTAATACCTTGAAAGAAAAAGGGAGTCACGGTTAATGTTTGACCTTAGCAGAGGTTGAGTAGAAAGAGAGTCTGAGAAATGGATGTTGTCCAGAGTACTCACAAACGCAAGAACAAAAAAATGATCATCATAACCCGTATTCGCCACAATAACAGTGCGAACGTATAATCGTAGGCCGACGCAAAGTCCAGCAAGTGCGACCATAACCCACATCACAGTTATGGCCGCAGGGCCCTCACCTCCCATCGCCATGATGTGTGAGGTTCACGGTGTTGCTGTTGGTGGTTGTTGGTGTAGATCCTTGGGGCAAGTAGACAGAGGATGACAACCAAATGGTAGGAAGGAGCGACGCGATGAGAAGGACCGGGCGTGACATGCACAAGCCACCATGTAGGAGGATGGATTTTAATAATGTAGGAAAGCATCAGAAACCTCCGCACCGTTGAACAATGATAAACGTAGGGAATAAGAAAGGAAACTGTTACAGGTTTCGTAGAGAAAGCGGCAACTCGGGCGGAAATCGGCTTGCCCTCGCCACGGATCGAATAATGGGATTGGGTGTAGAGAGATTCCGGGAGTCTAGGGTTGTGCGGTCATTCTAGATGTTGTGATATGGCAGACAAGAGACCGCATGTGTGCTCTCTCCCTACTACTACGTAGTCAGTTAGCTTGAATTACAGGAAAGTGCACCCGAGAATGTGTGGGGGCTCAAGGCAAGGGTAGTGGAGTCTTCTGGAAGCTCAGTATGTTAAGCCTCTGCGGTCTTCACACGCAGTCCTCAACCTTGCCACCTCGAAAATGAAGATGGAATATCCATGAGAGTGCCTGGATGGTGGAGGTGGAGCTACTTTCCCACCTCCAGGGCCCGGGGAACTGGAGTGTGACGGGCTAAGTGTGGGGGGTGGGCAACACTGGAGCTCAACTTCGGAAAGTATATGTTGATCCGTAAGATGTAGATGACCATTGCACTTTTCTTCAAGCTTATCGAGGTGTGGATATGCTCTAGCAGACACAGGGGCTGGACTGGAGGCAACCAGACTTTGGGGATATAAACCCTACCTGCCCCTGTGGACTCTCAACAAGAGAAGAGTTACATCCAACATTCAATCCAATGGAACAAGAGGAGAGAAATCCTTCACGACATGGTGTCGTTTCATGCCCTGAAAACCGCGGTTTCTCTGCTCAGTACCAAATGTCCGAGGAAGATAAACATTCGATCAGATAGTGCACCTAAAACGGCATTATGTCGACCACATATGCAGGTGACAGTTTTCATCACTTCTAAGCGAGCTTGAGGTGCTTAAAAATAACGTGGGGTGTACGTTTTGCCGATGACGAGGACAGTAAATGGTTGAATTCGACCCGGTTCTTCGAATGGTCCTCAGATGAAAGAAAATAAACGCGATCATCTCAGTAGTCTATTCACCTTACTCTCATGAGCACAAGTTAGTTGGACCTTTAGTGGACATCAGAGTGATAGTTAGTATCGCACAGATTTTGATCTCCTTTCGAGTCCGCCAAGCGAGGCCAGTGTGCTAGAAGTAATTGCCGTTATTCTATTCACCAGCAAGGGTTATTGAGTTCCCTGTCAAAGGCTCAGGCCCATGTTCACCGGACAGATACGTTGTCTTCCGCGGCCAGGCCATGCCGGTAGCTCTAGCCGGAGACAATTCCTTGCCATTTTCCAGCCTCATCATGGAACCGACATGGTCCTCGGGGCATGGGGCAAGGGGGAAAAGGAATATGGTAACCTAGACGTCCACTTACAATGCCAGAATTGATGTTGGTAATGTGGGACATCGTCGGGGATTGGATTTGGGATTATCATCCCAGTCACTTCGACTGTGATATGTCTGGCATCCCTGGTACCTGAGATAGGAGGGTTTGAAAGGTGTAGGGGAACGTCTCATTCTGATACAATGCGAAGACCGGAACATGATGATGTTTGGGGTAAAGATCTGGAGGCTTATATACTCCTTGGGCGATCGTTTCCGTGAAAGTGCCCAGATGCATGCTGAGGAACATCAATGTCTTGACGGTCGGTCAAGGGAGAAGTGGTGATGTATCACACAGAAGATGCCGTGAACCTGTATGCGGCAGCGTATACCGTCCTTTCAGGTCGTGTACTGTACCATATGACCCAGATGTCCAGGATAAGCAACACGTCTGGAATTATTGAGAGAGACGCTTGGAAAAGCCCAGAGGCGGTGGATGACATGGAGCTCAGGGATAGGGCGAAATCGTATCTACTGTGTAGAACGCCAACACCGGGACTCATAGGGGTACCGTTTCCCTGGGTCTTGGGAAAAAAAGAAGGTTATCACAGCTGACTATGCCTCTTTCACGGTAGCTCGACGAGTTGGAAAGCAGCGGTCTGCCGTTGTGCCGTTCGGTCGAGTGTTCCGGGGGCTTGATGAAAAGAAACACCCATGCTGTCAAATTCCTTCTTTTGCACTACCGGAGAGTGCGACTTTAGACGGTTTTTGAAGTGCATTCAGCATAGTGCGAGAATACTTCTACTGTGGTTGCGACATAGTAGAGTCCTCCGGGGAATACTTCCCGTCTGTAAGGCGCTAGTTCACTCTTGGCTCCCTACCTGGCAAGGCGACAGCCCCAACGAGATTGGTCCGAGAGCTTTGGCGAGTAGGACTACCTGGATTTAGCCTAGCATTGCCATGATAGCGTGCTTATTTTCTTCCTGGAAAGTGGGCAGAAGAGAAACGCATGATGCGAAATGTGACCTGGGGCAGCGATTTCGCAACCATCCTCTTCAAGACATCAACCGCTTCCAACTCCGGCACACATGTGAGAGCCTTGATGTTAGAGATCCTCGAAAACGTCGAAGCAGCGACTTGAATGATACCCCCGTTGTGACCCATGCGGATTTGAGTGAGCCGCCGAATCACATTCATCACGTTAAAGTTTCGGGGATTGACCAACCAGAGATGAGGTGAAGTGGTGGCCTGACCCGCTTTTTACGTCTACCTAACCCAACGTCCAACGGCTTTTTAAGGCGCGGCCTGTCCCGGGGTGTCTCAGGAGAAACCAACGGGTAGTGGAGAAATAGAGACGATCATGGCTCCCTTTGGGAAAGGCCCGATGCATGCAGCTTTTGATTGGCCCGGGGACGGATTTGTAGACCGCTGTCGAGGCCCAGATCCTTGTCTTACACACACGTCTTGCAAAGCTAGGATACCGTAGCAATGGGTGAAGGTTACGGAGGAACGGATACGAAAGTCGTAGGTAGTCGGTAGTCGTTGTATTTACTTGCCTACTTTGGCAGGATCGTTGGGTGAGGCATCATCCGTACTAATAGTTTCGAACGAGATTGGACTGGAAGGGTGATTTCATGGTGTTCATGTCCTCGGGGGATGTTGTTTTGTTGGTTGACTACCAGACCCCGAGCTGGAAAAAGCGACATGACTGAAGTGACCAGTCAACCGTCTTCAAGCATGACCTCGGTGGTTGAGACAAAACTTTTGTTCTTCTTCTCGTCAAGCTCAGGGGTATCCACATTCGACACCGTTCGATAGGTAGACCAACTCGCTTGGTTACAACGCCCGCACGCTAAAAAGCCGTTGAAGTGCATGAACTGGTGCCAGTCTTGGGCACTGGGGGAAATGCTCGAGTTCGGAGCTCATAGCGAAGATCCACTCCTTTCTCTTCCACCGCAATGCTGTTGATCCCCGTTTGGAAAGCTTCACTAGTGTCTCTGCGTGCATCCTTCGAGTTGGAAGTTGTAGTAACAGTTGAGAAATCCTTGGTTCAGGACCCCGCCGATACCACTCCATAGGCCATGAAGGCAATAGTGCACCGATAACTTGCACCATCATGCCGGTCCATATCCATAACCGCTTCAAAATGGGGATGGACAGGGCCTCGTTCCTTTTGAAAATTCCGGTTGCGTTGGCCAGCCAGGTTGGCGAGTGCTAATTTCTTCGTCTCCTGAACCAGCACCCTCTTTTCTGCCCAGGCTCCCCTGATTACCACGCGGACTACGACGTAAACTTCCTTCATAAGGACTCCGGGGAACCTGTCTCTCTCGGAGAAGTTCGACACAGCTTGATCCTAGACTGCCAACATTCCACAGCTTTCAGCCATGGATTCACACGCTGCCTTCGATGGAACCTTCAAACCGGAAGTCTTGAAACTGACAGTGAGGACTCTTCCATCACCATTCATCTCTCTTGTCGTCATTCCCATTCTGTCGGTTCTTGGGTGGTACGTTATCTCGTGGGCAACCAACCCGTTGAAGAAGTACCCGGGCCCCTTCCTTGCAGGTATGTGAAATAGGAGTTTCTCAAATTTCGTTCCGTGTGTGAGGAAGTACGTTGCTGACCGTCGTCTTCTTCGATTCCAGGCTTTACCAATTGGTGGCGACTCTACCAGACTTTGACTGGCAACTACCATGGTATCATCTATGACCTTCACAAGAAGTACGGACCCATTGTCCGTATCGGCCCTAACACTCTCGACCTCGATTACCCCGAGTTGATCAAGACCATCTACAGCACTGATGGCAAGTGGCTCAAGGTATGTTTCTCACAGGGCCTGCGTCGTAAAGCAATCAACTAACGACGAAACGATGATTAGACCGAGTTCTATCATAACAACAGCGCCATCGTCAATGGGAAGATCACATACCATATCTTCAGCACTACGAGCCCAACTGAACATGCCAAGATGAAGCGTCCAGTGGCCAAGTACTACTCGATGAGCTCCGTCCAGGCTCTGGAGCCCCATGTTGACGTTGTTCTCAACGACTTTTGCAAGTATGTTGAGGAGCGCTTCATCAATGTTCCCGGTGGACCTAAGGAACTTGACTTTGGCGAATGGCTCGGATACCGTAAGTTTCCTCGAATCGCCGCAACATGACTGTGTTCAAAGAACAGATGGACTGACACCGTGCTCAAATCCAGACGCTTGGGACCTCATCAGCTCCGTGACCTTCAGCCGTCGCTTCGGCTACATGGAGCACGGCAGTGACTTCGATGGGACCATTGAGAAAGCCGAGGCCGCCCTTAACTACTTCCAGACAGTCGGTCAGATACCAATCCTTGACTACTTCCTTGACAAGAACCCCGTCAAGCGTGTCGGCCCTCCCAACTTGGTCCACCCTGCTCGCATCGCCGTCGAGTCCTTCGTTGCTCGCCTGCAAGGCAAGGACGAGAACTATGACCCCAAACACCCGGATTACCTGCAGCATTTCATCGACTCCAAGGAGACTCATCCGGACCTCGTTGATGACAACCAGATCATTAGTGATGTGCTCGTCAACCTGCTCGCGGGTGCCGACACCACTGCCATCGCCCTCCGCGCTGTCTTCTACTACATGCTCAAGAATCCTTCCGTCTACAACAAGGTGTCCGAGGAGATCCAGGCCGCTGGTTTTGACCGCTCCAAGCCTGTCCCCTATTCCGGCGCTCGCCAGCTCCCCTATCTTGAAGCCTGCGTTCGCGAAGCTCTCCGTATCCACCCTGCTGCTGCTATGCTTCTTGAGCGCTACGTCCCCGCTGGCGGCATCACGCTTCCGGACGGCTCTTTTGTTCCTGCCGGTACCGCTGTTGGTCTCAACCCTTGGGTCGTTAGCCGGAACAAGGGCATCTTCGGCGAGGATTCCGATACCTTCCGTCCTGAGCGTTGGCTGCAGCAATCCGGTGAAGATGACGAGGCATTCCATGTCCGCATGCAGAAATGGAACGCGGCAGATTTGACCTTCGGTAATGGTTCGCGTATCTGCACTGGCAAGAACTTTGCCATGTTTGAGCTGTACAAGGTTTGTGCGACGCTGTTGCACAGGTTCGAGATTGAGTTGGCAGACCCGGCCAAGGAGTGGAAGGTTTGGGGTTCTTGGTTCACCATCCAGAAGGATGTGATCGCGAAGATGAAGGTTAGGGGTTAAAGAGGTGAAGATGATCAGAAGACAATCCGGGGTACATATGATGAACCGTCGCTGATGAAGGGCCTACTGGTGGGCTTTGAGCTTCGGATTCCCGATACTATTGAGGTTTATCGTTCGTTTGTAGGATAGAATAGTCCATTGTAGTTTCTTTAATTGTAAGACGCTAGGAAAGTCCTCGCAAAAGTTTGCTTTTCTTTTGGATATGCTTTGTCTGTGACATCGGAGTGAGGGATGAGAGGCACACTGAGTACTGTCAAGTCGGCCACGGCCCCATATCAATTTCCGCTTGTTTCAAATCCATCCGATGTTCTCCATGTTGCATGTAACATTGTATTTCGGAGAAAGAGTCTTCGAAGGCGTCGAATGCCAAGACACACAACTGAACTCAGGGAAGATTTGGGGATTGGTGGATAATTCAGGAATAACCCGTGCCCATGCCAACATCAAACACTCGGCGTCCGCACCGTAAGTCCGTTCACACAAATGCCTTGAGTTATGGCCAGTTGCATGATGACGAATGTTCTCTCCTCGCAGTCGTGTAATCATGTTACGGATTTTCCAAAACGGAGCGGGCAATCATGGAAACAATTCTCCGCCAGCGACGGAATGAAGTCGAGTGAGACACTCAACGTAGTTAGCATGGCCAATAGAGATTACTCTCGGAGATTTCGAATTGCGGAAGCTGAGGCGATTTTCTCGGGAAAGCCGGCGAAGTGTGTTTGTCAGAGACCAGGAGACAAATATAAAGCCTAGGCCGAATACGTGTCTCTGGCGCTCCGGTAATGGGTAAGAAATTCGTATAGGCCATCGAACATAGCAAAAGTCCTCGAACACTCCACCGGAACGATGAAGCCCATATTTTCCTTGACTGCTTTGCTCGCTCTGGCGACGGCAACACCAACGCCCACCCGCGACAGTGAGGAGAGAGTTCACCTTGCCAAGAGAGCAACTGTTTCCGATAAAGCCGACTTGGGTTATGCGACCCAGAACGGAGGGCAAGTAATCCTGACGGTTCAAACTTGAGAGGAGAAGTCAACAACTAACAGACCTCGGACAGAACCACCGGCGGGTCAGGCGGCACTGTTACCACGGTCTCGACTTTGGCCCAGTTCACCGCGGCTGTCAGTGAGAAGAACACCGCTCCAGCTATCGTTGTCATCAAAGGTGTAATCAGTGGCAATGAGAAGGTCAGAGTCGCCAGCAACAAGACCATCATAGGCTTGCCTGGCGCAGGGTTCAACGGTGTTGGCCTTCATTTTCGCCGGCAGAGCAACCTAATCCTCCGCAACATCGTTTCGTCCTTCGTGGAGGCAGACAACGGAGATGGGTTGAAGATCGAAGAAAGCAGTAACGTATGGGTTGACCACTGCGAGTTCTACTCGGCTCTGGTTAGCGACAAGGATTTTTATGACGGTCTTGTTGATGTTTCCCATGGGTCCGAATGGGTGACAATATCTCAGTAAGCTTGAAATGGTGTACACTTGCCCAAGGTGCCGGTCGGAGATGAACTAACCAAACCCCGAAGTACTTACTTCCATGATCACTGGAAGAGCTCCCTTGTCGGCCACAGTGACAGCAACGGCTCCCAAGATACTGGGCACCTCCATATCACCTATGCCAACAACTACTGGAAGAATTGTGGCTCGCGCGGTCCCCTGGTCCGCTTCGGCACCGCACACATCTACAACTCCTACTATGAGAAGTAAGTGTCAATTGTGATTGCCGTCTCACAGCGGTTGCTATGCAACACAGATATGGATCCGTGCATGAGGAGCAAAGACTAACAACCTGTTCAACTCAGCATGTCGACTTCAATCAACACGCGAATGGGCGCCCAGGTTTTGGTTCAAAGCAACGCCTTCAAGAACGTGACGGAGCCTCTTCTCAGCAAGGACTCGAAGCAAGTCGGCTATGCGGTCGAGATTGACAACGACTTTGGAGGCGCAAGCAACACTGCTCCCATAGGTACTCTGACTGCTAATTCGCCGCCGTACTCATATAGCCTTCTTGGATCTTCGAACGTGGCAGCTACCGTGCCGAAGCAGGCCGGTGCTATTCTTAGCTTCTAGGCGATGGACGCGACAAGGATTTTGTGAACTTGGACGTCACCAAGATGTCGGAACATGAGAAGTTGGAATCGATAATCCTGATTCTTGATGTTAGTATGAACCTTCTCGCACATATGTTGTTAAGTGTTGATTGCAGTAGGGAGGGGAGCGGGCTCATAGCACAAATGTACATACCTGCCATTCATTTTACATAGTTATTGAAAGCATTTTTCTTTACCTTAGCTATCCTGGCATGGTTAGGTAAAGCAATACTGTTCATTCGTTTTGCTTCTCGGGACTTGACGAGAGACTGACGGTATCCAAGACTCAACCGGGAAGCGTTTGCGGTGGGTGCGGAAGGTCAGCTAGTCTTCCAAGTGACTTGTGATATGAACTTAATTTGCCACGCATGATCTATCACAGCCCGGCAGATTCGTGTTCAACATTGTTGGTTGAAGCCACTCGGTCACACGTCGGCATCGCGTATGTCTGATGTACCGTATTGAGTCGAAGCCATTCCTGGAGTGAGTACCGAATAAGTCAGGTCTCCAAACAGATCACTGCCGGAAATCGAGGTGATGAACACACCCTTGGGACGCTTGCCTGGTGACTCTGTATCGGGAAAGTCTAAAGGCTTTGGAGAGAGGTCATTGGCCATGGGTCGCTCATGGATATATGAATTCGGAATCCGGAATCACTCGATGTAGACGACGAGATTGGCCCTCCACCACTTGAGTTAGGAGTCAAGGCGAGAGCCCGGCACATGGACTCCTACCAATAGAACTGACCAGAGGGAAAGCCCACCACTGCATCTCATTTCCTTTTGTGGCGAGTGTAATTGAAGGTGCTGGTCTTCGAATGAGAGTGAGGGCGCCTTTTAGCCTGCAGAAGGAAGTTTGTTTGTGGACAGGATCAAACCCCCATGAACCCCGCATTCAACTTCAAATAGATGAATAGCAGAAAGTTTTAACACCCAGTAATGACGGCAAGTCTCCACGGCAGAGCTTGAGGACTTTGACGTTTGGAACGATAACCGACGATGTGATGCTGTCAGATATAAACGATGGTCGGATGGCCCCCAGATCTCTATGTCGTTGTCTGCTCTGTTCCTCTTTGATCAAGCTCACCGGAAATTTTGACTGTAGTGCTGCTGAAGCATATCGCAGAACACGATGAAGTGGCTTTCAATCACTTTGGCTCTCGCCGGGCCTTCGCAAGCGGCGCTTCGTTTTGGATGCTCAACTCTTTCGATCCAGCGTCTTGATCCGCTTGTCGAGCCTGGCCGTCTTCCGTCGTCACACGTCCACCAGATTGTCGGTGGAAATGCCTTCAACGTCTCCATGACGGGTGATATCGGCGAGCAAGGCAGCTGCACGACGTGCACATTCAGCGAAGACTTTTCCAACTACTGGACGGCCGTCATGTTCTTCAAGCACCCCAACGGCACCTATAAGCGTGTGCCCATCATGCAGAATGCTGCTCTGCCCAACGGTATCAACGGTGGCATGACCATCTACTACACGCAGCAGGATTTTAACTCGAACGGCAACCAGAAGATTACCGCATTCAAGCCTGTAAGTGAGACAGTTAGCCACAGACATCCCAGGCCCAAGGATGGGAGCGAGGCGTAACTAACCATTTCTGGGAATGCAGGGCTTCCGCATGACTGTCGGTTCACCCACCACCAACAGTCTCAACGACGCCAAGGGACATGTTGGACTGCGCTTTGTGTGTCTGACCGACAAGAACACGCGCTTCCCCGAGCTGCCTGACTTCCCGACCAAGCCCTGCAAGGGCGGTATCATGACGGTACACCACTTCCCGTCATGCTGGGACGGCAAGAACCTTGACTCGCCCGACCACCAGTCACACATGTACAACACGGCCAAGGAGGCGTTCTCTCCAGCTGGCCCCTGCCCAGCATCGCACCCGGTACGCATGCCACAGGTGGCGTACGAGACGCTCTGGGATACCACCCAGTTCAACAACATGTGGCCCAAGGACGGATCGAACCCCTTCGTGTTGAGCTATGGAGACAACAAGGGATACGGAACCCACGCGGATTACGTGTTTGGATGGAAGGGAGACTCGCTCCAGAAGGCGATGGATTCGAGCTGCATGTTCAACGCTTGCGAGAACGGCCGGCCGCTGAAGAGCCAGAACGTGCAGGCGATGAACAAGTGCGCCGTCAAGAACATGGTGAATGAGGATCTGGATTCATGTAAGCCGACTTCTCCGACCCTTCCTGTCTTTTTTTGGCCAGGCGGAACTAACATAATTTGCTGTTTAGGGCTCAAAGTGCTCCCTGGCCAGGCGATGTGAGGTGCTGCTCCAGCAGCCTCTTGTCTTGTGGTGGTTGAGGTTTGATGTCGTGGATTGTTAAGGGATGGGCCGCGAAGTTTTGCGTGGTAGACTGACAGATGGTGGACGACCTGTGACATTGCGCATGCGGGGTTGTTGACGTGCTCTTCAGAAGTGCAAGCAAGAACGAGCAATGGCTGTATGCTGAGTTGATTCATCGTTTTGGCGGCTCTCGCTGTCTTCTTCTTTTCGCAGAAGTGTGTCACAAGGTAGTCCCAAGAGAACTGAACGAAACCGAAGTTGTCCCGTGAAAACTCTGCTCCCGTCGGGTGCTTGTGCGAAAGGAAGGAACGGCTTCAGATGATGAAGGTGCAATGTTGAGCCGACGGGAGCGGGAGCTGACTTATACATCCAGAAAAGGAAAGAGTGTCTGTAAGCGGGTCCACCGGAAGCAACCGAGCAGATATCTAAGCAACCAACCATTACAATCACAATTTGGATGTGGCTGTAATATCACAGTATTACACCGAGCAAATCGTCTACTGTATTGTATGATACACCTCTGGTATCGTTGATCACACAGCCAAACGGCTGAAAAGAACCTTCTGTTTCAATGAAAAGATCATATTTCAATAAAAAGTCTCTGCTGACTATCATGCACTCACATTGCGGGTCTGTGACGGCCTTGTAAACGTAAGGAAGGGCCCGACCTGATACAAGCAAGCTGTATCCGGGCTGTATTGATGACCCATCGGTCGGCAAGCAAAAAGTGGACCGGCGGCCGATTCTCCTCACTTTTATTGCAACTGAGGTGTCCGCTGACTGCATGCAGCTCCCCAACTCTTCTTGCCTCTTCAGCGAAGGGCAACTTCAGCCGATTCATTGCCGACCCCGACTCCGATCCTCATAACGTGAGATAGTCGTCTTTCTGTCCTTGCTCAGTCAGGTCATGATTCCTTTTTCTCATCAATGTTTACTTTTTAGCTTGTTGATCTTGGATCTTGAATAGAAATCCCATCACTTCTCAATTGCTGAGACAGTCCGATCTAACCGCCCACTAAAGCACCGCCGACGCCCTGAATTAGCACGCTATAAGTCCCACACTACCAATTAAGGACGGCCCGTTCCCGCATCACCATCATTCGGCCGACAAAATGACAGCCATGGCCGACATTCCCATGAGCAGCAACCCGAACGGCTCAGGTACGAAGGAAAGACAGCGAGCTTGTGCCTACTGCAACAAGTCCAAAACGAAATGCATCTGGCCTGGTGAACCGGGCGTTGGCGCGTGTCAACGTTGTGCCCGATTGCGCCGCAGTCCCTGCACAGTCCCCCACCACGGCGAACGTAGACGGCGCGGACCATCCACTCGAGTCGGCCAACTGGAGGAAAAGATTGACGGTCTCGTTTCACTCCTGAACGCTTCAAGGCAAATTCAACAACAGTCTTCGGCACCAGAATCGGCTTCCTCGACATCTGAACACCCTACGTCCAATCATGATACGCCAGATAACCCAAACTTTGGTCAACAGCCAACTCTGGCGACATCAGCCCAGGAACATTCATCAGCCTCGGAAGCCTTTTGTATACTCCCCATGAGCTGTATCCACGTCAATGATGGACACCTTGGAGATTGTACCGGTCAACATGCACAGGATTGCCTGCCTCCGAACCATAACGCCCTTCAGACTCCGACTTCTACTGTCCAGAGTTCCTCTCCAGGGACCGAGCCTACAAAGAGCTACATGCCGCCAACGGCATGTATCGATATCATCCCACAACCATACGGCTACCTGCGCATAACCATGCGTGAAGCAGAACGCTTGCTCAAGGTGTACCAAACCGACTATCATCCTCGATTCCCGTTTGTGCCTGTCCCACGAAATACAACAGCCCAAGACCTCTTCCAGAGGCAGCCATTCTTATTCCGGACCATCATTCAGATCGTTGCCCCTCAGAGCGCCGCTTTGCAACGTGCTTTCACAGCTTGGTTTCGTGAGTACATTGCAACCCATATCGTTGTCAAACTGGAGAAGCGGTTGGACCTGCTACAAGCCATATTACTGTTCATTGCATGGTTGGTTCATTTTCACTGTTTATCCACCCCTTTTTGACCGTTTGTGATCCGTTGTTGTTGTTGACTATCGGCCTTCTCTTGTGCAAAAGGAGCGAGTCCCATTACTATGCTGAATCTTGGGTGACAACCTTGCACCAGCTAGCAGTCGGTCTTGTGGTAGATCTGGGCCTCAACAGCCACAAACCCTCTAAGCACGTCGGCAATGGTGTAAACCAGTTTATGGAAGATGCTAGGCGTCTCAACGGCTTCCGGGGACGGCCGCCTCATACACTAGAAGATATGCGGACCTATCTCGGATGCTTCTATGTCAGTTCACTGTAAGTTGGGCCCTCCGGCCTTATGTGAATACCACCCTGTTGCTGTTGGTCTCGCTCTTCATGAACTAGCTCTAACACCATTCACGCCATAGCACTGCGGCCTTATTTCGACATATCCCCATGATGCCCTGCTCCAGCTACATATCCTTCTGCTGTGACAAGATCGAAGCCGAGCAAGAGTACATTGAGGACACGTACCTTGTGGCCCTCATTCGAATGCAACGCATTGTTTGTAGGATCCTTGCGGTTTTCCCGGCTCCTGATTCGGATGGGAGCGGCACTACGATCTTCTCCGCAGCCGCACATATGGCCATGACAACTCTACGTGCCGATCTAGAGGATCTCAAAATACAAGCACCAAAGAACATTCGAGACAATTGTACGTACAAGAGGACTGATCACTGGGTGATGAAACCGTCTGCATGGGCCTGACTTTGCTGACCTGGGCCCCAAAGTGTCTTTTGATGTTGCCTTCAACAGCATACTCGCCAGGCTATACGAACCCGTGATATATATGGCATCATCGTCAGTTTCCTCTCTTGACGGTATCCGAAAGTCAGAAGCAATGTGGTGCTGCCTGGATGCTGTCAAGGCAACTTTGGATGCATACGACCCCGTGGCCGACCTCAGTTATCTACCCTTCAACACCTACTGCCACATGACATTCTCCCTGATTACCGCCGCACGCTTGGTTATCTTACAAGATCCAGATTGGAACAACAAGCTCGCCGGTGAGAGCCTTGACTTTGCCGGTATAACGCAGCGCCTTAGTGACCGCTGTGATCAGGCGGACAACGTGGCCATTGCAGAAGAATGGCGGCGAAAGCGCAAATATGTCAATGACACGCTGTCAGTGATGGCCATGCACCGCGACAAGCTCCGATGGATTCGTTCGTGGTATCTCTCCAAGATTGCAGCGCCGAATTCTGCCGCTCCTGGAAATCATCCGCCGATTCACCACTCGGATTCACAATACCAAGGACAAACAATGCCAGCTACCGAGATGATCGCAGACCCCGAGAACCCCGCGCCCGTTGAGGCACTGTCGCCGGTGTCATTGCTAGGCGACGAATGGTGGCAAGCAATGCTGGATGATATGAGCTTTCTTCAGCCGTAGGACGGTCAGAATGATAATGTGACTGATGTTACAGGCTACCATTGTTATACAAGCACTGGGAAGAATGTTGAGCAACAAGTGCAACATCCAGTTGCAGCCTATAGGGAGCCTCGAAATCCCGAATGGCGACAAACTCTTCTGCTCCTTGATGTCACACGCAGCCCTATGAGCGCGCGGAAGCTTGATAGCGCGCCTGCGGTAAGGCGAACAGGAGGAATGCCGAAATGAGTTGAGTACCGACTGATGGAATCATAGGGCTGAGCCGCGTGCCGGGCTCGGACTCCGGAAACGTGGGACTTCGGACTCCCGGAACAGCCTCCGCAATCACGGACGCATCGGTCCAGCTCTCACCGTTTGCCTGAACAAGAACTAGGCTTCAATATTACACTCATTCTGTTTGGACAACGTGCCTTAGCCATCACAGGCTTAGATCTTCCATCCCTCCAGAATGGCTGTTCTCGGTGCAGTCGGCGTGGAATCCACGCCGCCGAGATGGGACGGTAAAATCAGATGCGTCCGTGCATTCAGGGATGATTACCAACTAAGCGGGTGCCTAAACCACCGATCCAGTGACGACAGCCACAGGGCCAGTTTACCCCTACTGGACGCTTCTAGTAGCGGTCATCGCCTTGTTTCGATACGCCCCAGCGGGGCTGGTCACTATCACGCCCCCAAACCTTCAAGCTGTCACGATCCGACATCTGGCGAAAGCTTCACCCTCCATTGTTAGGTAGGTACTAAAAGGTATCAACGAACGATCAACACAGCAATGCACAACAGTTCAACCAATACAGAAATCATTTGGAACTGAACAATCTCAAAGGACAAATCCCGACATGTTGTATGGCTAAAAATAGCGGTTTCTTTCGTTAGCAGTTGCACCCCCATGGACGTGCCGCCACTTCAACAGATGGAGTCGCCAGGTGTTGTGGATGATAATTATTTGAGGAATAGTCTACAGTTCCTGTCAGGTTGATTGCTATCGAATTTCTCAATACACCTTTACAGCTCAACAGCCCAAGAACAAGAAATAGGAACATGTGGCTATGGCCGTCGTGATGTTATGACTCCTGAATCAGGCAGCCAAAGATACTTGGGGGGTAGCGGTGTAGGGACTTTTGTCACCCCCCTACTCGTTAAGTAGGGGGTAGCGAAAATATAGGACAGGGTTTTAATCTAGGACAAGTCCCGGCTAATACTATACAAATTCGCCTATTAACGCCCTGTAAAATCGTTCATTTACATCGTAAAATCGGACAACATTCTACATCGCAATACGCACCCAACACTCGTAAATCTCGTCGTAAAACTATAAAACAGTAAGCAATCTATATATCTATAGATTAATAGAGAGGAGTCGTTAACTTAACCGTTTAATACGTATAATACCCGTAAATTTTGACAAACACTTCAAGGAGCTAGGAAAGGTACCCGCTAGGTATAGAGGCGCCCGCATATATTTCAATACCCGCAAACGTCTAAAAGGCCTTAGAACTAAAATATCGCGCAAGCCGGCGACTATTAGAGAAATTACTACTATTACTAGCGAATCCCGCACATCGATATCTCGTTATATTAAATTATTAATTAAATCTAATAAACTGTCATGGGGCTAGAGCCTAGGGGTTAAGCTTGGCTGATGCCAAGCCAGTTGACCGCCTGCGAGGGCTCTGGTTCGCCTGCCCGGCCTTAGCACCGGCCGTGTATAAAACCCTTTCCTAACTGCGCCTTCTGCGCAGTCCTTCCTTTTCCTCTCTATTAATTATAGTATTTTAACTTTATACGACTACTCGCTATGCAACACTCGTTTAGAACCGTTATATTATAATTGACCCTCTTTTTAATACTATTGTTGCCCTTCTCTCGCCGGTACGCCCAAAGAGTCTCCCTAATCGCTCCGCCTGCGATACTCCCTATCTACGATTTTACTGCCCGGACCCCCGTTCCTCTTAATAATGGTACCGACGATTCTATAGTCTTAGGACCCTTAAGAACGTTTCTAGTAATTTAGTATTGCCTTCGAAAATATATTTAGTGAATTCGCCGCCCTCAAAATTACGGTTTCCTACCCCTAAGAGTCTAAAAAGCTAGTCTTCCCTATATTCGATAAGTTCTTAGGGAATAAAGAGGATTTCGAAACCTAGGTTTTGAGCGTGTAGGTTAAATTCTATGTAGATGGATACGCTATTGGCGATTTAGAAGCGTAATTCTATTATTTATTCGCTTGCCTATCGCCCTCTGTTAAGAAACCCTTCGTTGCCTTCGCTAGCTCCCCTTCTTCGCGCTCGCCGATAGTATTTATCGATAAGCTCCGTCTTACCTACGGGGACCCTAACGCTATTAAGCGTGCTGGTTAAGAACTTTATTAGTTACGATAAAAGAGTAGGGAGTCGATAGCGAATTTTTTAATTCGCTTCGAAGAAGTACTTTACTGTATTTGAGTAGATTCTTAGTTAGACCCCGCCAAAGTTAGTTAATTAATAATTGCCCTGAATTATAATTGGAAAATACGGTTCGATAATAGGACCGACGTGCCTAAGTAGTATTTAATACTGTTTACGTACTTACGTAAGTTTAACGGCAATTCCTTTTTAGCTTCTACTTCTTCGTCTTTGAAGTATATCTTGGTTAATAATAACGCTAGTAATCTTATAGATACCTCTATTAATACTTCGGCAATAATATTAAAGATGTCGCCGTTTTAGAAATAGAAGAATAGGTGGAAGAAGGAGGGTAAGTGTACGAATTATAGGAGTAGCTCTTATTGGTTCAAATAGTATAAAAAGACGAGGATGAATAATATTCGAATGCAATCCGGTGGGGGCTTAGACGGTTACGACGATAATAATTAAGACGAGGAGTTTTTAGATTAAGTAATATTATAGTAGTAGCCCTAATAAAACTACAGTGGAGGGAGGTCTATTTATATTTGTAAAGGAGGGACCGCTAATAATTATTACGAGTGTATAGTCTATTAGTAGACGTATAGTTAACCTCGATTTTACCCCTTTACGCGTATCTCTAGGAGAATCTATTGTAATGCAACTATAGGAGGGTAATAGATATTATATTTCGTAGGTACGGATCTATTGAGCTAGTTTCTAGCGAGAAGTGTAGGCTCCTATTGGTAGGAGAAGTAGAGCGATACAAAATATTAAGTAATAGCTATAATTTACTCTATTTCCGGCATAGATTTATTACAATAGAGTATCCCCTAATAGGTATAGTCTAGATATATTCCTTAATTTAGTCTTAGTTCCCGTATATTAGGAGCAGCTTTATAAGGGTGTTGTAGTACCGATTCGGGTAGTAGGCAGGTAGTGTGCAGCGTTTGTTTGGGGGCTTAGTATAGATACTTTTCTAGTATTATTAATTTCTTCCCCGTTTAGATAGGTATTTGGCTAGGTGCGGTTGTACTAGATTTTGGTCTTTCTTATATATTTAACTACGATAATTTCTATACGGTGGACCTATTCCCTTTGGGGGAGTAGGGGGGTAATATCATAGGGCTAGAGCCTAGGGGTTAAGCTTGGCTAATACCAAGCCAATTGACCGCCTGCGAGGGCTCTAGTTCGCCTGCCCGGCCTTAGTACCGGCCGTGCACAAAACCCTTTCCTAACTGCGCCTTCTGCGCAGTCCTTCCTTTTCCTCTCTATTAATTATAGTATTTTAACCTTACACGACTGCTCGCTGTGCAACACTCGTTCAGAACCGTTATATAAACCAACTATCTCGTCGCGCCCTAAAGGGAGGCCCCGCCTATTAACCACCGCTAAGGAAGATATTATTATATCGTATATAATATTTTACTTCGAGGGGAGGTTCCCCGCCTTATACAAAATAATTATATCGGCCGCAAATCGACTACGTATATTACAAAATACTCCAATTACTTATAATAGTAAATAATTAGCCCGGTTTATATAAAATTACCCAAAATTAAAGCTTATAACTTACCGCGCCATTAATATTAAGAGGAGGTTCTAAGAGCTAAAAAATAGTATTCCCTTGGGCGGAGCCTAATGTGCCCGAGGGAGATAGTGAAACGCCTATATCTGCCCAAACGAGTAAAGAGATGCTAAAACCAAAATACTAATTAAAATATTACTAGATCCAAAATACCAGCTAAAACATTACCAGATATTATCCAAAGTTACTCTCCCGCTTAGATTTCTATTATTATCCCAAATAATTTTAATACTCCAAATAATGCTCCAATTATCTTTATAACCTCTACTTCTCCTATCTATTATCGTTAACCCCCGAAAGGGGGTGCTATAAGGGCCCTATGGTATAGTGGCGTGCGATGACGATTAAAGTGCTACTACTAGTATAAATAAAGAGACTATATATTCGAATCCTATCTATAACTCTTTCTTTCCCTCTTTCTCTATAATATGACTATATATTATAAACGCGTAGTCCCCCTTACTGCTAACATCTCTCAGATCTCTCTCAACTTATCCGAATTAGGGTAACCGAATTAGGGAAAAAATTGTTTATAAAAGTCCTATAATATTAGTATAAGGTAAAGAAATTAAAGTATAGTTAAGACGGGCTATCCCTCGTAGTAGGCTTAGGATGCTTTACGCTCTAGAAACTTCGGGTAGAGCGTATTTTATAAATCTTAAATTTTTTTTTTACTAAATTCTTCTTTTTTTTACTAAATTCTTATTTATTATTCAATTTTAAACGTTACAGTTACTTCTACTACATTATATCTATATCCTTCCTTTATTAAATTTTAAATCCGTATTAATTAGAATTATTTTAATTAATAAGGGTAATATACTACTTTAAATAAATAGGGAGAAAAAGGTTAATAGGATATATAGCCTTTTACTTTTTATAAATAGTTTCCTTTATATCTTTAATTAGTAAGGCTATCTTAATACCGACCTAACTAGTAGTAATACGCTGGCGTTTAAAGGTAAACAAATTGCGGCGCTCTTTTTCCTCCTTTAATATATTGTTAAAGCGCGCTTCGAACTCAAAATTATCGTCTTTAAAAATAATTAATATAGCGTTAGGGGTTAATAATTAGTAATTAATAGGTAAATGAAAGTAAGGAAAAGTTGAATGTAAAAGAAAGAAGGAGATATTAATAACGTAGGAAATATTAGATTAGATATAAAATAAAATAGAAAGAGTAGTTGTAAATACTATTAATCTATAAAGGAAAGTACGTTTAAGAGTATTAATTATTATTATATATATATATATAATTACTATCTAAACTAAATAATATTTAGGATATCCGGTAACGGGGCCGGGTTCGGAAGTTGTAATGCCGGGTATCCGGGTTCTTAGTATTTAGGCCGGGATTAGGAGTTTCTCTAGTAACCTTCTTACCTTATTAACGGCTCTCTTTAACCTACTTTATCTCCCTAATAATTAATTAATTTATCCTCCTCTTAATTATAATAGTCTATTAGTATTAATACTCTTACGAAGTCTTTTATAAGGCTTTCCTATACCCGTATTAGCTATACTACTTACTCTAATTAGAATACTACCAGCTCTACTATTAGGCGGTCTTCTACAACGTTTACTACTAGAAGTAACTCTAGCGGTATTAGTAGGCGGTCTACTACGTGGTCGATTACCGGTTCTATTGCTATAAGGTTTACTTTGTCCTCTTCTTCCCCGGGCCGGCCGGCTATTACCGGTATTATTATTATCGTCGTCGTTAGTAATATTTCCCAGTCCCGGTGGTAACTTTCGAAATATATTGGAAGCTGGAGGAGGGCCGAAATTGCCGTATATATAATAAGGAAGTAACGGCTCGCTTAGCTTTAACTATTGAGGCGTACGTTTAACGATATCTATAATTCAATATATAATAGTCTTAGTATTAGTAGAATAGAGGGTATTAATTTCAAAGGGGTAATCGAATATAATACCTTAGAGCGTCTTAATACGGGAAACGGCCATATAAAATAGGCTAGTTGTAAAATCCTTTTAGGATATATCTAGTATAGCTTTATCTAGTATCTAGCCCTATAATTTATATACTATAATAGTATATATAATAATTAAGGGGAATTACTTTCTCTTATACTCTAGAGCCCCTTTAGTAAATATACGAATAACCCTCTATATAGGGATAATACGTATTAGATCCTTAATATTAGGATATATAGCTTCTATATCGATATTTTCCTAATAGTTAGAACCCCTATAATTAGGGAAATATACGAATATAACGAAGGGGGAGTCGCCTACTTCTAAACTGTGAAGAAGTTAGTAAATTAATTAGATTAGATTGGATTTCAAATACTAATTAACTTACTAAATATTATAGTAAATAATAGCATCCTAAGCAAAATTAATAATTATACTAATAATACTATTAATAAGGCTAATATTAGTTTAGAGGTTTTTAGTTAATATAACTTTAGTACCCTTTAAAATCGTTAACTTATTATATAGATTGCCAGCATTAATATATTTAACGCTTTTAGCGGTAGTAGAGGAATTCCAAGCCTTAATAATAAAAGTAAGTATTTGCAAACCTTCTATATACTTAGTATTATACTCGTTAACTATAGTATTCGTCGGGTAAATACGTAAAGCATTATTGAATATCTCTTATTCTAGTAGAAGTAAGGCGTACTTACAATAGGTGGATAATAATATCTAATCGGCAATAGTAAGGTTATTATATTGTAAACTTTCTAAGGCTATACGAAATCTAGCTTAGTTATTACCCTATTAACGGACAATCTACTATAATTCGATAGACTAATTAAAATTGTAATAATAGGATCTACTACTACGCTATATGAAATCTAATTTGCTAACCTTCCTTTTCCGTTTCTATTCTTCTATTTCGTTAGGGAGCTTGCTATTAGTATCCTTTTTACTAAATGCTTCAAATTAGGTGTCTAGGTTATTAGCGAATTCGGGAGGCTCTTAAAAGAATAGAGGTTTCTATCCAACGGGCGGTAATTGGAAGAAATCCTTTAGTAGAAGGATATTAGTACTGCTAAACCTTTTAGCCTAATCTTCGACGAATACTTAATAAAGACGGTTATTAATAAAATATATATTCTTCAAACCCAATATAGACTTCTTATTAATAATAAAATACTTATACTACTTAAGGTTATTTTACAAGGTAGTTAGGGAATAACCTTCCAAATTAACTAGATTTATAATACTAAAAGGAAGTTTCAAAAGCGAATATAGAGTACTACTTTCAATATTATTGGTAATAATACCGGTAGGAGCAATACGTATAACAGGGTCGAAAAGGCGGTATTCCATTACCATCTATCTAAACCTATATAAAAGTAGACGAATCAAATAGGACTTGCTAATACCGCTACGACTATTAACCTATATAAGCAACTAATTTAAACTCTAGCCGTTAAGTACTACTTAATAATAATTAATAAATAAGTTAAAGACTATACGTTATTTAGTATTAAAGGTATTATATATTTATTGTAAAATAGGGTCGGGGTCTAGTAGGTTAAAACGGTTGGCTCGATTTTTCTAATAATTGTTAGTATTTATAGGGATCTATTTTTAAAAGCGAATATAATTTTTATGCTAGTTATAATTAATATCGATAGGACGGCGACCTAAATTACTTTCGAAATCGTCATTATCAAAGTTATTAACTATATTAGGGTTGTCCCTAGATTTATATTATATTAGTTAATATTAGAAATATAGAATTAAATATTCTGTTCTTACCTTACTATATCTTCCTAACCTAGCCGATCTAGTCGTTCTTTAAATCCCTTTTCAAACTCTTCCTCTCACTCAATTAGGGGAGGATTATTATAATAATCCTTAGGGTAAACCAATTCGTTAATATAAATCTTATAGTATACTACATATACTTTATCGAGGGTATTATAACGAATATTATTAATAACGTAAAAATCGTTAAGCCTTCTATAAGGGTAATATAATAATAGTTTAATACGGTTAAAATTCTTGCGGCTTCTAGCATCCTCCTCTAGCTTATAGATAGGAAAGTAGTTAAGGACCCTCTTCTTAGCTCGATCTATAAGGGGTCTTGGGCGAGGAATATCGAAGTCGAAGGTAATAAGGAATTAAAAGAAGGAAATATTAGAATATTATTTTTTACGGTTTATATACTTTTAGTAAGGTAACCGTATTTAACGAACTTCACCGGTAATATTAATATAAATACTACTATGTCCCTAATTATTATTATTATTATTACCTCCAACCGTATTAAGGGCAGCTTACCTATCTCCTAAAAATATATTTACTTCTAAATTAAAGATAATAGCACTTCTATTATTTCGGTAATAATAATTAATTATAATAATATAACGGGTGCTTTCTTATAGAGGAAGGTTAAATAAAATGTAGCAAACCTCTTATATAGACTAGTCTCTTTTAATAATAAGTCTATTTATAAACTTAATTACAAATTACTTAATTGGGTTATTAGTATTAATATTACGGATTAATTCGTTAGTAATCTTATTATAAGACTTAGTGCGCTTTTCGGCCTTCGAAACGTATTTAGCTACGTAATTAAACACAGTATTTATACTAATATATAGTTGAATATCCGTATTAGCTATCCAATTTAGTATAATTAAGGGATTATACTAATTAAAAATAGTATCATTCCTCTTGCTATCGAAAAACCAAAATCTAGGGTTAATACGTATCGTAAGGAGGGGGTATTTATAAAGCTTCCTAGGGAAGTGGAAGCGGTAGACCTTTTATTTAGGCTCTAGAAGGTCGGGATCAAGGATATAACGTAAATTACCGGGCAGGCTACGAACTTAATAGCGGGCTCGAAGATAATAATTATTACTATATATATATCTTTGTATACGGTTAATTATAGAGGCAAATTTACAGAATGTAAGTTTAACCTCACTTATTTTCCTATTTAAAATATTACCCTCTATAACGTGCGGAGGTACCGAGGAAATCGGAACTGGCCGTTATTAATCCGGATTCTAGCTGGCGGCGGCGGCGGCGGCGGCAAGGCCGGGTACAAATCCTTCTAAATTTTCTCCTTCTACGAAATAGGCATCTGGATGCTACTAAATACTATAGAGGATAAGGTTGAAAATTATATAATAGAAACCCTATATTTCAATATATTTTCGTTATATTTAAGGGTCGGTAAAATTAGGTGTAATAATATCTCTAGACTAATAAATACTATAGGTATAGCCAATTCTTCGAATTTAGAACTCTAACCTCTACTAGTAGTCGTTAAATTTGAATTTAGGAATTAGAACATATTCTAAAAATAATTCAAATCTCTTATAAAAGTAATAGGTGGCGATATAGGGGTTATAAAGGATATTTTATCGAAATATAGTACAACGTTCGGCGTTATTAAATTTAAATTAAAGTTTATAATTAAGTATATACTTTATTAAACTTTCCTAATATAAATCGGCTACGTTAAATATAATAAATATTGCGGATATACCTAAAAAGTTGATATAAACTAATAATTTACGAGATTTCTAAATCCAAAATATTCGAATACTACGGAGTTGCTAGGCAAATCGAATAATTAAATTAAATAGCTTTTTAAATTCGTTAAATCGAACTTCAAAGTAGTTATAGAAGGCTTCCTAGTCGGCAAAAACATCTCGATTAAATTGAGGGTTATTAACGTAATATACGCTTTTACTATAAATTTAAGTACGTATAAAGGAATTGAATATAATATATCGAAATCGGTTATACCTAGCAAAGCGGCCATCGTACTAGCGCATATAATACTGAATATAATTAATGTAATCGACGTTCTTTATACGAAGGGTAAGAAATTCCCCTATTCCTCGAAGGTATAAATTAGGAAATACTTAAGATAATAATACCTATTAATAACGAAATTCGTTAATAGGTATATTACGAAGGGGACTTTGTTAGATAAAGTAACGTTGAGGGGGCTTTCGAAGTGCCGGAGGGGGTGCCGGAGGGGGTGCTGGATTGGACGCCGGGTGACCGGGAGGCGGAATTAGGCCAAATACCGGAGCCGGGGCTTATTAATTTACAATTTCGACCGGGAGAGTATTAGGGTTAGGTAAAATATCCCTTCGAAATTATACCCGCAATTAATCGATATCCCTAAGTATACGACCAATAATATTAAGCGTAATACTAATTTCTAAATTAGCCTCGGCTAACATCTCCTATAGAATAGCTTCTTAAAATTCGTCTAAATCTCCTTCAAAATCTATATTATCTATATTAATACCATTAATATAATCTATAATATCGCCATCTATTAGAAATTGATTAAAACGGGCCTTATCGATCTCGATGTCGGTATAGCCGGGATAATAAACTTTGAAGAATCTAAACCAGGTCTCGATTTTACGACGGCTATATTTAAATTCGCTACGTATTCGACCGACGTTAGGGTGATTATAGTAATTGCAAAGCCGTATTAAAATAATATTAACCTCTTCGGGTAATTTAGGTAATTAAATATAAATAGTTATAATATTTCGAAGGTAATTAATATAATAACTTTTATACTTACGTTATTAATTACCGAAAGTATAAATATTATAATAAATATAAATTTATAAAATAAGTATTTCTTCGTATAGGTTAAGAGCTAGCAAATAGAACTCTTCGTCGGCTTCTATAAAGGTGCCTAGGTCTATATTATTCTCTGCGCCGAATTTAAATAGTTCGCCGGGCCGTAAATCTATATTAATATAGTAATAACGATCGCAAACACCCCGGACATTAACCCTCAAACTAAATTACTATTTATTACAACGGTTATATTATTCCTATACTATAGTATCGAATACAATCTGGTAATTATAAGCCTATTAATAATATATATTTAGGACAGCTTGAGTATTTAAATCCCCCTTATATTAAAGGTCTCGTTCAAACTTAATACTAAGTATATTAGGAAATTATAGACTATTACGTTCTAAGGGAGGTTAATATTCCCTATATAATCGATTAGGACGTTTAGCGCGAAGGGGATTAGGTTTAGTAAGTAGTATTTCTAAAGTAGGTATAAATTCGTCGATATTATATATAGCCCTAGAAGCTATATTATTAAAGGGATTTATAGAGGCGGAATTGTCGAATAGATTTCGTATTAGCAAATTAGGCACTAATTAAAGCCGGAAAGGATTATTATATTTGTTAAAATTATAATTATTACTATTGTTATAATTATCGCCATTAGGATTCTTATATTCATTATAATATTAATAAGTACGTCCCCAATACTTTAAATAATAATACTATTTACTTTATCTACTTTTACTAAAGAAGATACTATGTTAAAAGTCCCGATAATAACCGAAATAAATTTTATTTTCCTTTCAAATATTGTAATTAAGACTGCTATAGATATATACTATATAAAATTTAGTAGTTAGCTCCTAGTCAATAGGACGGCGGGCAATATTATAAGCCGGGTATATAAAATATAGTAATAATTAACTAGGTTAAGTATTAGCGTTGTTATTATTTATAAATTATATTAGAATATTTAGGGAAGACCCGGCTAATTATAGTAGCGATAGACTCTTTCTAAATCTAACCTAACTTAAATAGTATATATAATAATCCCTTTCTAGGAATTCGATAATAAAGTTTTAACGTTCGGCTATATTATTATAAATAGAATAGACTTTATACTAAAAAGAAATATTATATTATATAATTAATAAATAAAGTAAATAATTACCGGTAATAGGATTACGGTCGCTAATATATCGAGAGTAATAATAATTCGGGCAAATAAATCGTTTATCATTATTATATATTATATAATTACCAAAAGGACCGCGATTTTTAAAGGGTCGTATAATATAATAATTCGGGTAAATAAATTACTTATTGTTATTACAAAACCGATAGGCTCCTATAATTAGATTACGGTTAGTAATAGGGTAAATAATATAATAACGGTAGTATATAAATCGCTCGGGGTCGCTGGCTATAAATTCCAAATTAGAGTATTATTAAACAATTAAAGTTACTAAAGACAGTATAGGCGAAATACCTTCTTCTTTATTGCGTTTTCGAATATAATAATTATAGTAGATACATTCTCTTTATTAACGGGCCCGAACAATCTCTTTATTATCCTATTATATATTGAAGTTAATTTAATTAAATATTAATAACCTTAGAAATACTAGTATACCTATAAATATTATCCACCTAATTTATACTAAATATCCTATTAAACAAGACTAGCCTTGGACTAGATTGCTTAGAATTACGAAATATAAATTTTAAAGCGACGTACTAAGCCGGCGGTAGTTAATTAAATATTAATTTATTATAATTATAAAGACTAAACCGAACGGTTAATAGAACGTTCTAAACCTAAACTAACTCTCTAAGCCGGCTAGGGTTATTAAACTACTTAATAAAGTTCTCGGGGTTAGGATCGTTATTAAACTCCAAATATTTCTTATTATTTATATCCCTATTAAGTACTTAATAATTCTTAAGTAGAAATATTAATTTCCTCGCTATTAAATCGTTTACAGCGAAATTATTAAATTACCGGGGGTTGCGGGGGTTAGATTACTAGAGGTTAGAAAAGTACTAGAATTTAAAATAACTAAGGGTTAAGCGGCGTACGGCAATTAATTCGAAGTAGTCGGGTATCTTTTAGGGAAGATAGTATAGTAATAGTAGGATCTCTTTTATCACTAGCAGTAAAATCGGTAGTAGTAACAGGATTAACGGTAGATCGTAAACTAGATTATATTCGACGTCGTTAAAATCGATTCTAAAACAAAAAAGTTAGTTATTTAAAACATAGCCTATTAAACCAAATAGCCAATTAGCCAATATTACCTAAATTATACCCGCAACCCCCCGCGGCTCGGATTTTAACCCTCGAAGGCACTATTCACCCGTAGGTAGTAGATCGATACGGTATATTAAATTTATAGTAGGATTTATATATTTTGAAGGATTTACTATTATATAGATAACACCAGTTAACTAATTAATTAATAGGAAGGGAAATAATAATAGATTAAATAATAAGTAGGGAGAGATATAATATAACTTATAATAATACGCTTATTACAATAAATATTATAAATAACAGTGGTAAGGGTAAGATTAAATTTAGCGACAAATACTAATATCGGCTTCTTCTTACTATAAATATTACATTTTTGAGTAGCTATATCCGGTTAACTTTATTATTCTTAATTACTAGGCGGCTAATATTATTTAAACTCTATCTTAATTGAATAGATTGAATAGACTAAATAGATTGAATAACTAATTTAATTAACTAATTAATTAAATAACTATTTAACTATCTAATTAAATATAGGACCGAGTAGCTAATAAATGGAAAAAATAAAAGCCAAAAAGCCAAAAAGCTAACAATAACTTAGTTCTATAAATTAGTAATAATAATGCCAGAGCCGACAATTACTTTACCTTTTTAACTTCGTCTAATTAATCTATATATTATAAATTAGGTGCCCTATACCGCCGGGTCAAGGCTAGAGTAAATTGTTAGGAAAGGAGAGAGAAATATTAAGTTGTTAATCGCTTTCGTTAATATACATTCTATAAAGGGAACCGAAGTCTCTAAATAAAAATAAAAACGTTAGTAGAAGAATAGGTAAATAGTAGGGAATAAGGAGTAGGGAGGGGAATTAATTAAGTTAAATAATAATTACTTTAATTACTATTAATATTTAAAGGGTCGATATTACTATTGTTTTAATAACTTTAAAAATTGCGAAAACGTTTAAAGTAATAGAATATAGTACTAAATACGATACTAGAAATAATATAGACCGAGATTTGAATAATAAAAATAATAAAGATATTAGTAGAAGAATATATAAATAGTAGGGAGTAGTAGGGAGTAGGGAGTAGGGAAGGGAATTAACCCGTTATTTTAATAGAAGTTATTAACCTCTTCACTTTAGTACTAATTACTAGTATAAGTTTAGTGAGTTTGAGCCTAATGAGTTTGAGCCTTCGAAGCGGGATAATAGGCCGTAGCAACTAATATAATATACTATTGCGAGAATAAATAGTCGGTAGAAGGATATTATTATAAGGATATTATATAGGGATATTACGTTAACGAGATCGAAAAGGTAGGTTTAAAAAAGTTAAGGTATTAGTAAAATAAATAGTTAAATAGGGAGCGGGGAGGGGAGGGGAAGGGAATTTACGCCGGCTAGATAACTAATACGTTTTAATTCGGCGTTACATTTGCTACGGTAGCGAGTAGCCATTATCAATAGGGGAATAATTAAATTTAAATTATTGTAGGCTAATATTAAAAGATTAAAATTAAATATTGAAGTTAATCTCTCTTTAATATGTATTGAAGAGGAGAGAGTTTGAAAATTGAGAGAAGTAGGGGGAATTAGATTCTTATACCCTTCTAAGAGGGAGCCGATAGGTATTAGAAATTTCCTAACGGTTTAGTTAATAGTAGGGTTAAATCGGTAAATAGTATTGTAATTGCCTTTATTAGTATTGAGAGATAGAAGGTAGTAGGTAGTAGGATAATTTGGAGTAACGGTCGCGGGTCGCGATAGAGGAGGTAGTATTTATATTTACCTTACGTTAGGCCGATACTAAAGTAATACGCAATTGAAGTATTACAATTATATAAACAGTCGTTGCAATCGTATAAATATTTTTATAGTTATTTAAAGGCTTAATATTAACGATTCTAAACTTTTCTTAATATTGTACAATAGTTGTAACGATAAAAGTAGTAGTATTAATTAAAGGTAGTAGGGTTAAAGTATTGAAGTAAAAGGCGGAAAGTATACTTACCCTATACTAGTCTAATATTAAATAAAATAATATACAATTGAATATACCCTATTAAAATTATATAAACGATTGTCGCAATCGTTTAAGGGCTTGAAATTAAAAAATTTTAAAGATTCTAAATGATTCCTAGTATTACACGATAGTTATAGCGATAAAAGCGGTAGAGGTTAAGGGTGGTATTATTAATTGAAAGTAGTATTATTAGTTGAAAGTAGTATTATTGGTTAAAAGTAGTAGGGTTGAAGGCAATAACGTGAAAAGTAGTAGCCGGTACGCCGATTTATTAAGAGTATTAGAGTTACCGGACTATTAAATAGCCGGGAGTGCCAAATAGCCGGTACGTAAACTACAGTCGTATGCAAAACTGCCCGCCCGGTCGTATAGGATTTCATTTGTAATACTATACGCAACCGTATCTTACGCTATATCGCTTAGAAAAAGATATTAGGAGAATTAGACAAATTTACTCTATTTGACGATATTTTTCGTATTCTAATGTATATAAATTAGATTAAGCTATATTAATCTGAACGTTTAGAAATACAATATAGTTTGCATTGCTATTAATATAGTGTCCTGACGATTTCCCAATCGGGTATAGAGTAGGTCGCGCATAGGTCTATAGGTGGTCCGTATTTCTATACGTTAGGCCCGAATAGATAGAAATCGCCGCGCTTGCCTCGCGTCGATGTAGGCCTACGGACTACGACCTCTAGTGTAAATCCAATTGTAGCACCGATGGTGGGCCCGACATCTCCTCTCGTTTGGGCATAGGCGTTTCAATAACGATTCCGTTAACGAGTAGTTTAATAAATACAAAGAAGTGTTCGATAACTATAAGGTTAATAAAGGCGATATTTAGAACAATAATAAAATAGGTATAAGAATCGGTTACGTAGCGGGTAAGCGTATTAAAATTATTATATTAAAGGATCTATTAAATATTAAAATAAATTAATACATCCCTCTTAATATTACTTTATTAATTAATTTATATAGGGATAAATACTTACTATTTCTTCTTACTTTTTAATAGCTAGAGATTAATAATATTACTAACTGTAAATCGGCTACCCTTATTGCTAGTGTAAATATAATAAGGAATACTATCCCTATCTATATAATTTTTAAAACCGACCCGATAAAAGAGTTTATTAATAATAATTTAAATAACGGCGTTCGCTTTACTAAATTACTAACGGGGTTCTTAAATACCGATTTAATACTAAACTAATTAAAATACTTTAACTATTATTCCTTCTACTTATTACTAATATTTAAGAAATTAAAGGAAGAAGATAAATTTAAATTAAAAGAGGAGGGGGAGGAGGAGGGGTTCTCCTTTAAGGATTAGTTCGGGTATAACTAATACAATTATAATTATTTTAATTATAAAATCCTAAATTTAATTAAGGGAGTCGGGCTTAAAAATATCCCTAATACTAAAAAGGTTTATCGAATACTTATTATCGATAGGTTTAATAATTACTATAATATAAAGGTTAAACAATATATTAAAGCCTTTAATATTATCCTAATAGATTTACTTCCTTACTTAATATATATAATACAACCGCTTAACGTAGGAATATTTTCGTTAATAAAATCCTATTACTAAAAAGTCTTAAAGTCGTTTATCTAACGCAACGAATATTCTTTCAACAAAATAACCTTCGTCAAAGAATTTAAGGGGATTTTTAATAGCAATATAACTAAATACAATATCTACAATAGCTTCTCTAATATTAAAATATAGCCGCCAAACCAATCTAAAATACTATTTTAAATCCAAGTAAAGTAGCTTAAGAAACTAAACCCCGCCCTCCCCTCTCTATTTCCTAAGGAGGAGCACTTCTCTAAGGTTATTAAAACTATTAATTATATTAAAAACAAATATTCCTATTAATTTAGTAGCCCTATACGAGGTAGGCTACCGTTTATCGAGACTATTACTTACGAAACTACCTTAATAAATAATAAAATTTAGGAACGCAACCGCTAAAATAGAGAGAAAGCTACTAATTTCGATTATAAAATAAGGAGGCAAATATATAAAATCTTTAAAGAAAAGGACTTTCTTAATCTCTCGAAGGTTCAATTTAGTATTCAAATAATTGAGAAGATATAGTAGGAGGCTATAGGTGACTAGAAAAAGTAATTACGAACTATTAAAACTATAAATAATAAGACTATAAACGAAGTAAAAGAGTAATAGCGAAAGTTACTAAACGGTAAGGGGAAGGTCTATTAAAATATATATTAAAATAATTATAAGAAGAGGCGAAAAGAGGAGGGTTATATTCTAATTAATAAAAGTAATGTATTTAATATATAACCAAAGGAGGAGAAGCTATATAAGGTCGATATAAATATACTAGTACCCAATTATTATAAGAAGGTATAGGATTATACCTTCGATATTTCTAACGATAAGGAATCAATTAATATTAATCTTAATAATAATCCCTCTACTACTCAACCTCTCTCTATTATTCAACTTCTAAAACCCCTATCCTCCCCTCCCCGCCTACCTTAATAACCCGCTATTAAAACTAGCTCTCAAATAGCCGCGTCTATTAATATACAAGTTATTAACTCTATAAAGGAACCCATACTTAAAACTACTACCGATATTATTATTCGTCTTAATATATAGACGGTTACCGCCATATTTAAAAATGAAAGTACCCTTATTAATAACGATAATAATAAAGACGAGGCCATTTTAAAAGAGATATATAATAACGACGAGGAGGAGGAGGAAGAGGAGGAGGATAACGGCCAAAAGGATAACTTACTACCAATCCAATAAATTAACCGCCGCTTCTTTACACCGCCCGCTACATTAAGACCTCTCGTACGAATTAGCCCCTTAATACCAGCCCCCGCCCCTTCTACTCTATTAAAACTATAGTCTTTCGAATTAATACTATACTAAGGAATTATAAAGTACGTTAAAGGTACTATAAGACTTCTTATATAGTTACGAAAGCAAACTACTTATATAAGGAGTATACTAATAAAGCGGGAGGCGGTCATAAGGGAGGTAGTACTAGCACTTACACCAATAGAAGAGGCACTAGCGCCTATACTAGCACCTATATTAGCGCTAGAAAATAATAGAAAAGACTGAAACTCAACCCTTTATTTACTTACTACCGAACTAGGTAATATACTAGGCTTCAAACGACGTTATATTAATGTGTAATGTAGTGGTTTAGTATATGGATGGGACAGATTGCTAGTAAAATTCTATGTGGGCTATCCCAGATTAAAACCCTGTCCCACATTTTCGCCACCCCCTACTTAACGAGTAGGGGGGTGACAAAAGTCCCCACACCGCCACCCCCCAAGTATAGGGCATTTTTTTCCCTACATATCACCACCGCACATACCACCCTAAGCTTTTAGCG
Source organism: Neurospora sp. CHS-2018a (assembly GCA_009802275.1). Lineage (NCBI taxonomy): Eukaryota > Fungi > Ascomycota > Sordariomycetes > Sordariales > Sordariaceae > Neurospora > Neurospora sp. CHS-2018a. Next base: position 218,050 of record RAKG01000057.1, read on the forward strand.
ACCTTTTTTTAATTGGCCAATCGCATGTAATACTTCAGTTAGAAACTTCCTTTTCCCGGCCATTTTCGATCACCATTTTGGAACCGGCCGGACCTAGTTCCTCACCTCCGTTGTCAATCAAGGGAGGATAACGCATCAATGGGGTACTCAACAACTGACCTTGGAAGAAGTCGCTCCTCGGACTGTAACCGGCCCCATTCGGTCTTTGACACAACGACTCCTACTGTATGCTATACCAGTACTCGGCGTTATCAAGATGGCGATGCAGAGGGACACATATCTTTGAAGATCAAAGACATATAAAGATGGCCGACAACACCTTCACCCAGATAGCTTGGATCATCACACAACTCAAACAGCTCCAACATCAACTGAAGAGTCAACAATCCAACAGTCGCTTAACGCCTCATACTCTCAGCAACACTCGACATCAGTTCAACAACACAATCTTTCCTCTCAACTTCCACCTTTAACCAAAAATTCACAATGTCTGGCAACTCTTCCTCTCACGGCTCTTCCTCCGGGAAGACCAACTGGGACTCGATCGCCATGGGTTCTTCTGCCCTCGGGTTCATCAAGACGGACGTTGCCTCCAAGTCCTCCAGCTCCCGCGGTGGTTCCTCTCACGGTTCATCGTCTGGGTCCAAGTCCGGCTCCTCTCACGGTAGCTCGGTAAGCCTTTCTTACTCCATGACACTGAGATAGCACGGGTGCTAACTTTGAGATAATTACAGAAGGGCTCCAGCAGCGGTTCGAGGCGCTAAGCGACTGCTCACATCTTCCATCAGATCTCTACGAGGCAACTCATGGTATTTCCTACCGGACTTCTTTGGCGTACTGGTCTTTCCAAGAGGACGGAGTGACGGGCGTGGCATATTGCTGTTCTTTGCATGACACCATAGAGTAGAGTCTCATGGTTGTCTTCGTACCGCTACCGGTGGCGGGGGGTGTGTTGGTGGTGGACTTTTTCTCTTCGTCTTCTTGTTAGATGGGTCTGACACTCCCCAAGGAGTGGGCGCTTGGTGATTTGGCTTTCGAGTTTCCTACTTTTGCACTTTTTGTTGTCATTTTCAATTTCTTTGGTTTCCTTTTTCACTATGTATTTCCCAACTTCCCACGCCCCTTTTCATCATTACTCTCATGGTCAACAGCAACTACTATAGTCAAATATCAACATCCGGCCGGATTACACAACATCACTGCTTCAACACCGCTGCTCTGATACGTTGTCTCTGGGTGTAGCGGCTTCCTCCGCTTAAATTACCCTCATGTGATACGCTCTTACTTTTACCTTGAAGTTCATGTCAGTCAGGGCCATGCACATATTCGCCAGTTTCACCTATCACCCAACGCTTTTTACAACCATCGCATCCATCGATGTTATCCCATAACAAGAAGACTGAACACCCCAGAAGCCATCTTAGCATACATTCACCGTCAATTCTTCCAAAAGTCCGATTTGCCTAACAGGATCTCCTCCCCTGGCAGCCAAATCCACTACTGCGGTTCAAATTCCAGATAAACACATCATTAGCAACCCAATTCTCAGTGTCAGCATAATCCAGTCAACCAGCCTTCAAATGACACATTCAAATTCAAAACCAAGGTTTTCAAATTTCAACACCGGTGACCGGACATAAACCCCTCTTCAACCCTTACCCAGCGGCACGGTGAAGCAGGCACCTACATTCTTTCCCATCTCATTCCACCACTCGGGTTACTGTGGGTTCAAAATCCACAGTTACGGTTCGAATGTGTGGCGGTGCAAACTCAGGTGTGCAATCCAAGGAATCATTGGAAATCATTGGAAATCATTGGAGTGTGTGCTACGGGATACGATCCGTGCCGCAGCTCGCGTGGTGAAACGGGGGGGAACTAGTGATGCTGGTGGATGGGATGTGAAACTGTGCCGCATGCGGCTCCTCGCTAGGGTCAGTAGGGAGCTGAAAAAACTGAAGTGGTGGTGTGTTCCAGATGGCTGGGTATACCATCGATGTTAGAGGGGAAAGAAAGGGAAGAATCCATACCTAATCTTAATTGTATGGTGATGTTAAAGATGATGAGACAGTTGGGGAAGAGTGTGAGGTGTGAGGTTTGTGGTTCAGGAAGGAGGGGGAAGAGAGGTGCAGTAGGGTTAGGGTTGTGATACGGATTAAATCCAGTCGGTAGACGACACTGCGGCGAGCCGGATAAATCGACTGTGTTCGATTCTTAATCGACTGTGTGGGGCTATATAAACCGACAGCCAAATTCAAGCCAAGACCCAAACTTGGCATCAACTTCGCGCGCCGGCAACCATCACCAAATCCTCACCAAAAGTCATCGTTTCCAACCACGACAACGAAAGTTTAGAATAACCTTTTTCGAAGCACTCTCTTAGCAAAAAATAAAGGGATCGCTATAAGGGTACCGGATTAATCCGTAGTATAATAGCGGCGGCCGAGCTTACTAACCTTAGAATTAAACTTCCAAACGAATTGCCTCCTACCTCGCGCGCTCTACTTCTACCCTCGTACTTCCGCTCTCGCCTCTTACTCCCTCTAGCTCGCTATTATCGCCGCAGTTATCGTCTTCTTTTTAGGAGGTGGCTACGTTACTTAGGGGGCGCATTGTAACTTCAACTTCGTTTTATTACACAATATTCATCACGGCGAACTTTGGCAAGCGCGAACATAGTTCTATCATTAGCTGCATCTAATCCACACAATCGATCTATCATGGCACACAATCGATTTATCCGGCCCGCACTACGGCGGTTCACTCTTTCATATTTCCTCAAGAACATGAGCTCTATCCAACGGAAAGAACTAATTTAAATCTCGTGAGATCTCTACCTCATTTTTTACCAATTTCATTCAAATAGCATGGGAGTTGAAGCGGCCTCGGACTTTGGTCGACCAAAGGCCTCTGGAGTTTGGACGTGGACGGAGCACGCCAAACTCCAGAGGTAGGAAGGAGCGCTTGCCAACCTGTGACTGGGATGCATAAAATAACACGTTTGGGCCTGCCCATGCATATTTCATGCTGTTGCAACTTTACCCCAGCAGGTGAATAGTCCGGACACGCTTATACAATCTAGTACTAGTTTGTTTGTTAGTTTGGTACTTAGGTACTCCTGGTATACTGGACGAGATGTCTTCCGAATTGTCCTAAACCTCTTAAGGACTAAATGAATAGCTAGGTACGGATCCGAAAGGCATTAATAAGATCCAATACGGTGTACTTTATTTTGGAAAAAGTATATTCACAGCATGAAAACGCTTAGGGAAGTTGACCCGAGGTTTCGAGCTAACAATCAAACCAGTATTGGACTGTACGACCAGTGAGTGTCCGGACTTTTTTTCACACCTGCCTAGGCATCCGAAATCATTCCATTTACGGCCTCGCGCGATCGCTGTCATGCCTCCAAGTATGTACCTTCGTACCGACCAACATCTATCGCCTAATACACCAATCAATGACTGCCAGACTTCCCAACCCCAAAAGTCAGCCGAGATCAGCATGCTTGGCCATCCCGCAGGTGTAAACCTCCAAAATGTCCAATTAGGAGCTTCGCGTCGAGTAACTCCAATGATACCTACTCTGGCCTCTATCTCTGGCCAACAGTTAAGGTCTCGTCGAGGTAGCCGTGAGGGGCTTTGGTTTGTTTAAATCCTTCGTCTTCCCTCCTGACTTTTGATCCTCTTTTCTACCTTTCTCTCCTCATCTCCTCAACACTTCACCTTGTCCTCTCAGTCCTCTCTATTCTTCCTGCTGTTGACACTTCTTGCAAAGGTCACGCATTCCTCAAAACACCCACTTATTTAACCAAACTAGCAAGAGCACCAGAACCACAGCAGGCTTTCGCCTCCGAAACCCCTCGCAGCAGCAAATCGAGCGGGGAATATCTGCAATCCGAGAGAGGCAAGGCGCCGGCCGTAACGAACGGCTTGTATTTATCTCCAGGGTGTAATACAAGCCGTTCGTTACCTCTCTCGGATTGCAAATATTCCCCGCTCGATTTGCTGTTCGCTCCCCAAAAGGCCCATAGGCCATCGAGACAGGCAAATCCTCTTCTTCCCGAACCGCTTTGTACGTACAAACATCCCATACACCCCATAGGGCAAGGAGATTAACCCAACTTTAGGTCCGGCAGACTCCCTCAATAGCATGTCTGGGCGACTTCGAACATCTTCTCTTTGGAGGGCCTTCGGACTCCAACCATCCCCGGCGAACGCAATGGGAACGTATGACGCCTCGGTCACTCACAATGGAGATTGTCCGGCCCTTGTGCTGGCAATCAGAAGCCTTGTGTGTATGGCAGGGGATAGTACACTATCATCAGCTTCAAAGAGAGAATTGGTTGTGAGAACGACATGGCCCTCTGAAGAGCGAGGTTCTCGCTTGGTGATGGCACCACGGGACAATGAAGGGAAGAGATGATGGAGGGAAATAAGCCCGCGTTTTTTCTTGGGCCAGGTATGCAAATTCCGCAAAAAGAAATCGGGAGAGGCTTCGAGATGGACAGCTAACTGATTGGATTCGTAAAGATTGCGTGACCTGGGCACGTCGAAAAAAGGTCAACACTGCATCCGTAAAGCTTCGGACTGCGAACAATAAACATATTAACAGCGTTACAACAAAACCACACCAACAACAACAACATTTGCACAATTACAACTCAAGACTCCGAGATCTCGGGTTTTGGCTTGGTAATTGTCACAATGAGTCAACAACAAATACAGTGTACCTCATCAGAGGTGTTCTCTGGGGAGGCCCTTTGGGCTTGGGGTGACGAACAGTGGGAGTGGACTGAAGACAGCTTCTGGTCATTCCCCGAGGAACTTGAAGGAATGGATGCGTGTCTCTTCAACGAAAACCCTTCCGTACCCCAAGCCCACGCATTCACGCTTCTCTCCGGTACATGTCAACAAACATCAAGCACCACTGAGCCAACAGGTTACCCTCATATGAACTTCCAAGATTACAACAGTCTTCCAGAACATCTTTCAACAGCAACTACACAGTCTGATCACAAACAACAAGCTCACTGCTTCTCATTTGGTTCCCCGACACACTCTCAGACTCCCTCGCTGGGTTTGTCGCCCATTCTATCTCAAGACTCTCCTCACTCTGTTGAATTTCTAGCAACACCGCCAACCATGGCTCTCCCATACATTCAACATTTTGACGGAGATGCTCCCAATAACGGATTACGACTTCAAAATGCCCAGGTTCCGGTTGCATTTATTCAAGAAGCGTCAACCCCAACAGCGGATGGGCTCATGGGCGACCCATTGCCCGAGGATCCTCAAGCACATTTTGAGATATCTTATAAGAGTTCCCAATACCAACCAACCCCATCAGATCAACCAGGTTACAGTCCCAAAGTTTCCGCGTAAGTTGTATTCAACTTAACCCCCCATTGTTCACCCTCCCTCTGGCCACTAACGCAACCCAAATGCAGACGACAACAACGGAGAAAGGAGAAACCAGAAAAATGCCCCATTCCTGGGTGCGGCAAGGGTCATGCATATAAGGCAGAACTGGACCGACATATCAGAGCTCAGCACAAGGACCAAGCAGAGCAACATGCCCTTTCCGCCGAGCGATTCTCCTGCCCACATTGTCCAAGGGACTTTGCTCGGAAAGACCATCTCACCCGTCACCTTCAGCGGAGGCATGGACTGGCAAAACAGGAAAAGAGGAGGAATAAGAAGAAATGACCTCAGTGGTGGTGGGGTACATCATGTGGTTGTTGTTGCATGCAAAATGTTTCCTTTGTTTCTTATCGTGGCTCATCTTTGGCTTTCAGTTCAGCGATGGCGTATCTGTTCTCTTTTCTGATGATTTGAAATTCATGACATGGTTATATAATATACGAAGCGTCGAGGTAGAGATAGCATGAATCAAAGTCTTTGTTCAGAAATACTCTCAACCAGCGATGTACAATCTAATGCTGGTTTGTTTGTTAGTTTGGTACTCCTAGTATACTGGACGAGATCTATTCCGAATTGTCCCAAATCTCTCAAGGATAAAATGAATGGCTAGGTACGGTTTAGAAAGCTGTTAAGAAGATTCAATGTGACATATTGAATTTCAGAAACAGTATATTCAAGGTAAAATTACGCTTTAATTATAGAACGAAACGAATCAATTAGATATAAAAACGCCCAAGGAAATTGACCCGAGGTCTCGAGTTAATAAACAAACCAGTATTGCCCTGGACTGTAGAGAAGAACTTCCTGCTTGAGGAATATGAACGCAGCTCGCGGTTGACTCTTGGGTTAGCCACGATTAACAAAGTCCTTGGGGAAGGATGAAAATACAGGCTTCGCAACCTTTTAAAGACGACACCATCTGATTTTGACGAAGCCCAGTTTTACCGGAAGCAGAAAGCAGATGTATTTGGGGAAGTAAAGTCGTGATGTTTGACGGTGCAGAAGTACCTGAATGTACACTCAGAACCCTACAACCAGATGAACTGGCCAGAGCAAGGGATGATGGAGGTGAAATGTGGAGTCTATTGACCCACTGAAGCTGCATGGAAGAGCGCTGAGGGCCCCCGCGAACACCCCTTGCAGCCCTGTGAGATGCACTGTAAGACAGAGTTAAAGTGGGTAAATGTGCCCGCGAATTCTGGCCCGGGCGCGTCTGTCACTGCTCTCGACAGAATGGAACGTCAGGACGGAACTCGGAGACGCGATTCTTTGATCTCAACACCAACACTTCCATGCGCCAGCACATATCTCCACGCCATCACCACTCGACCGTGTCCTCAGTCGAGCCAGCGGACGCTGAAACCGAGCGACAATGAGGTGATACCCTTTCTTGCGACCTAGTTACACAACCACGGAAGCACAATGGCGCTCCCACTCCCACCAGGGCTGACCCAGAACGAGGTCGCCTTCCTCGCCGAGATGGAAATGGTAACCGTCGTCCCACGTCAGCGCCTGGACAGCATCGACCTGCTTGGTGTAAGTTGTCTTCGCTCGAACCTATCCCCCATTATGGGAACACCGATTGACTGACTAACTATCCACTCGGCAACAGGGAAAAACACCACAGCTTCGTCCTCCCCACCGCGCCCAACTGCCCCTCTGGCTCGCCCTCCTCCTCAAGAAACAGCGCCGCGCCAACATCGTCCCTCCATCATGGATGCATCCCGCCTCCCTTGCCGAAATCATCCACCGCGAAACAAAAGAAGACCCCGAAGCCTTCTCCCCGCCACCACCTCCGCCCTCGCGCGCTCTATACTCCCAGCCCGGCACCGCTCGCCGGCTAAACCCCAGCTATCTCGATGACTTCACGCAAACGCAAGACTCCCAACAAGATCCGAACTCCATCTTATCTCCACCCTTCCTTCCCTCCAACGTCGCCGAATCCCCCGCCGGATACCTCCCCTATCACTGGCTGGAGGTTGCCGAGGCCTTGCTCACGCACGCCGGCGATGATATGCCCGCCCCGGCTGGTGAGGTACGCTCGTTACTGCGGGATCTGGTGGAGGTGCGCGCAGCCAAGATGCGCAGCAGTACATCAGCGTTGGAGGGCTTCGGTGATGCTTGGTTGACCCTGCGTGGTGTGGGCGCTATGGAGTTGGCTGAAAATAGAGCATTTCTGGCGGGCTTGGTGGACGGCGTGCGGAAGATTGGGGCTAGCGCCGAGGCGACGAGAAGGGAGGAGGAAGAGGAGACCAGGAGGGGCGGAAACTACGGCGGTGATGGGGATGAGGATAGTGATGAGGACATGGGCCTTTGAAGGCTGCATGGGGAAATCACTGATGGAATACCAAAGAAAGGGGGAAAGAAGAGAGGAATGATTAACGGTCGCCTGAGAACGGGGGACGAGGAGTAGGGGAGTCGGATTCGCACTCCCTTGAAAACAACAAGGCCGAGTCCGACCACAAAGGCTTATGCCCGAGCAACGTGGTCAACAATGAGATACCCAGGGGGACATGGATGAAAATGCAAGACGACAGTTTATACACAGACGGACTTTGCCTAAGTCGGTTGCGCAATGAGGTGATACAATATTCAATATCAACGCGGTTTCCAAAAAAAAAATGCATAAAACGAACAAAAAGCAAGGTGCGTTTCTCTCCTTCCGCCCGCGGAATCACATACTGCACCCATCAAGAACACCAGAAACACCATCTGCCATCTCCCAATGAACCTCAACTCCTTTAAACCATGATCTTTAACTAATGTGCTATCGCAGGACATGTCTCACTGCATCAAGCTATCTATTGTCATTCCGTCTTCTTTCCTGCATCACGCCTCTTATCATGACCTCCTCTTTTCCCGTCACTTCGTATTGGTATCAATACCCTAGCCCTTTGTGTTGCTATCGAAGCACTCGATGGTGACTACCTAATCACTCTAAAAGAGTCCCCAGTCCAACAGCCTGATCTGCTGATCACGCCCTGGCAGAAAAACATATGGTAAGTCGCAGGACGTTAGCCTTTTTTCCCCGCTATCTTCACCAGTGGGTTGTGGCCTTCAGTGTGTGTGACGAGCTCAAGATCCAGGTGCATGGTCAGCGGCACAAATACCGTGACCAACATCATGGATGCTGCGGATCATACTCTTCCTCCTCCCTTTCATTTGCCGGGTCATACTCCGTCGATCCGCGGCGACTTTGGGCCGTCCCAGCGACACTACTCGCTGAGGACCTTGAACCCTGGCCACCCTGAATTCGAGGCAGTCCAACTGTTCTCGGATCATACTCCTCGTTCTCGATCATCGCTGGGTCGTAGATCTCAGATTCCTGCGCATTTACTGCATCTGTTTGCTGACCGGCGATACCCACAAAGTTGGCGCTCAAGCCCTGTTGTCCTTCCCGATTAACAGAAGTTGGCGCCTCTGTACGAGGTCGCTTGCTGTAACGACCACCCTCGTCTTCGTCGGCGGGACGTGGTCGTTTCGGAGAGGCAGGAGGAGATGAGCGACGCCGTTTTGCCGAGCTGCCGGTGGATTCATCGGAATCATCGTCATAATCGCTGATAGAAGATATACTTCGCTTTGCAGAAGAAGCGGAGGTTTTAGCCAGGGAGCTATCAGTCGACGCCTGGCTGATCCATGATGTAGTGGGAAGCAAAATATCCGACTCCGCGCTCATCCACGCAGGCACAGCACTCCCAGTGAGGCCACCAGTGTAACCCTCGTCGTACCTGGGATTGTACTGGTAGTAGGTTCCTGCTCTCTCTTCAGCTTCTTGTCGCTCTCGCTCCTTCTGCTGCTCCTGCCTCTGCAGGTAACTCTCAGTCGAAAACGCGGGACAGTGGATTCCGGAACGACGACGGTTTGTCTTCCTGGTCGGACTCCTTTCTTCTTCTTCTTCCTCCTCCTCGCTCGAGGACTCCGCATCGCCCGGATCAACCACCTTAACCCCCTTGTCTTTATGAACCTGCGGGAATCCCTTACCACCAACTTGCACCCTCGCCTCGCGAGTGCCCGGGACGACGTGGCCTGTCTGAGGAACCTTGGGCGGGTTCTTGGTCTGGGGGCTGATGTCTTGGTCGCCTTGCCCGATGTAGTCGGGCATGGTGTGAGTACCGTCATCGCCGGAAACGCTGCTGGGCGCAGAGAGACGGCCATCGCGAGGGACGAAGGTGAAGTCTTCGCGGAAGACGGTGGTGGAGGGGTATTCGCTTTGGTGGAAGGGGCCGGCGCTGTTGCGGCGGAGGGAGGGCTTGCGGGTAGGGGGTGTCTTTGGGGTTGTAGGGGGTTGTTGACCTATGGTGGTGTTTGTGGCGGTCGTGATGCCAGCCGACGGAGGAGGTGCATTTGAGCGGGCTGTTCGAGCGGCCATGTCGAGTTCAAGATCGCGGCTGTTGACGCCGGTCTCACTGGAATTGGGGGCAAGATCCAAGGGAGATGGAACGGTCTTTTCCTTGCGGTTTCTTTTGGGTGAAGAAGGACAGGGAGTATCAGGTGGTTGGCGAGGCGGCGGGGAAGAAGGAGGAGTTTCTTGCCGGTGAATGGGCGAGCTTCGACCTTGGGAAGAACCTTCCGAGCTAACGTTCGTGCCATTCACAGGCATGGCAACGGGAGGAAGCTCGTCGTCACTATCGGACGAGCCTTTAGAGTTTGCGCTTGATGACGAGCCGGTGCATGAAGACTTGTTCGACTCCTCTTCTTCCTCTGGATAGTCTACCTCACGGTCATCCTCGGAATCCCAGTCCTCCTCGGAACTCCAGTCTGAAGGCAGTGATGGTGCACGGCTATAGCCGCCAAAGTCGAGAGAAGGCCTGGTCCAGTGAATGGCGTTTCTCTCGACAGAGTCGTGGCCCTGGAGGCGTTCGGGCAGTATCGCGAGGTCGCCCAGGGGCTGGCGCTGTACCGCGTGGCCCCTCTCGTACCAGGGAAGCGGACTATTCCTTTGGTTACGGCGCTGCAGTGCCCGTTCCTCTTGTTCCCACTGCTCGTCGTCGAAATCAGGAAGCGAGCTTAGTGATCTTGGCTCCTGGCCGGCTGGAGCAGGTTCCTGTGGTTGGTTATTCAACGGCGGCAACTCCGGCAACTCTTGCTCGTCCTCAGCATTTGGCTGGTCCAAACCGACGTTTTCTTCGCCGTGACTACCCTCGCTAATTGCGCCATCGCCGAACAGATCCTCTTCACTATCATTGAAGTACCATTCACCGTCGTTGGCCTGATCTCCGCTGCCATCCCGCTCCGGGGAGTCACGTCGTTCCTCTTGAGCACCACGGCCCTCTTCATCGGCATCGCTATCATCTGACGACGAAGACGACGACGACGACGATGACGACGACGAACTGTCAGACGTTTCTCCTCGGTCATGCGCAGCAGCTGCATCTTCATCCGACGACGACGACGACGACGACGACGAACTTTCAGACGGTTCTTCTCCGAAACGTGCAGCTGCACCTTCACTCTCGTCATCAGAGCGTTGCTCCTCTCCCCCTTCACTGGGGTGTTGCTCCTCTCCCCCATCATTAGGGTGTTGCCACTCTTCCTCATTCCCCCCATTCTCATTATTATTAGCAACCGGGACCGCTTGAGACCCGGGCTGCTGCCCTCCACCGGCGAAGCCGCCGCCCCACCCCCCTGCTACGAAGCCAGCGGGCACAGGGTAATGCTGTGGAGGACTAGCATTGTCAGGCACCTCCTCCTCCTCATCCCCAGCCCAGTTCCCCCCTTCATTTAGCAGAAAAGGAGACCCAGGTTGCGCCGGGCCAACAAAACCAGGCATACCCGGCCCTGGCGTTCCATGCCCCAGTCCAAGAAGTCCATCGTCATCATCTTCTTGATCGTCTTCTTGATCCCACGCATTTGGATCAAATACCGGCTGGGGTGGAGCTTGTTCAGGTTCAGGTGTAGGTGTACGGACATCGACGGCGGAGTCATTGGGCGATACGTTGACGCCGGCAGGTGGAGGGATGGCTCCGGGGGGGAGATTGACAACGACCGCCGCAGGTGGGGGTGGGGTGTGTGGGAGTTGGGGGGAAGAAAACACGGGGGGTGCTGGGGGAGTCGGGGGGAGGACTGGTGGTGCTGGTGGAGGCGTGTAGTCGAATGGATCGAAGTGAGAGGCGGGAGAGGCGGGAGAGAGTCGTACTGGTGGCGTCTGGGGAGGAGGGGGGGTTGGTGTTCGGGGGTGGGCTGGCTGTGAGCCTTCTTCGGAGTCTGAGCTGTTGTCGCTGGGATCAGCATCTCCATCTGGATTCGAACCTCCACCTCGTTCTGGGTCTTCGTCGGATCCTGATCCCTCATCCTCCTGGACTACTGCGTGTTCTGGCTCCTGCTCTTGTTCAGGCTGCTGGCCTCCCTCCGGCTCTTGGTTCTCTTCCCCCTCTGGCTCGGGCTGGGGCTCTGGCGCTGGTTGTCCAGGTTGCCCTGCATTCAGCACATGTACTTGGTCATCATCCCCAATCTCTAACTGGGGAATGTTTCCATTGGCCAACTGTTGAAGATTCTGAGCGCGAATCCGGCCTCCATTCAACAGGCGTTGCCGCCCATCATCTCCAAGCTCGTAATGGGGGATGTATCCATTGGCCAATTCTTCAAGACGCTCACGCTGAGCGCGAGTCTGACGGCGTGGGAGGTCCCGATCGCCCCAAGTTACAGGCCTATTTTCTGGACCGATGAAGGCGTCCCTTCTTGGACGTCCCCGAGGCCTGGGCTGGGGCTGGTCACCGTCCATATTGTTGCTTGGACTGGCTGGCTCTTTCGAGCGTTGGCTGTCTGGGAGTGTGATCTGGGTTTTCTTTGGAGCTAGTAAGCTAGCTAGGGTATGCTCTCCTGACCTGGATTGTAAGCTCCCCTCTCACTGGTATGTGTGTGTGTGTGTGTGTCTTGCGTTGCGTTTTTTCGTTAATTTGCGTTGTGTTTGCTATTCAACTCTCACGGGTGTTGTTCACTCAGAGCTTGCTGCGTGGGTATAATCTGGTTCTGTTACTGTCCAAACAATGTCTCTTCATCTCTTGTCAAGAAATCGGACAATCAATCAATCGAGGGGCGGGAGCCCTTATGCGATCGCGGCATCTACAGGATTTATACGGACACGCTTCGGTCTTTGCGCTATAAGGTTATTCTTTGTCATGCCAATCGGCTTGTCGAGAGCTTGTTGACAATGAAGGACAATGGAAACATTGTGTTGTGGTGGAAGCAGAACAAAGCGATTTGTGTGCCGTCGGTATTTTTAGATGGGAGCTACTGAAATATATCATTATTCTTGTGTCGTCGGGGGTCGAGAAAGTCTTCCTGCGTCAAAGACAGCTAGGCTCTAGCTTCTGGAGATAACGGGGCGAGCAAGTCTACGGATTCAAGCTTGATTTCATTTCCATTCTGAAGCTCGAGAGGGCGAGGCCGCAATGAAGACTGAGTGTCAAGAGCAAGTCGCCGGCCTCTCTGCATCCAAGTTCCAAGGCTCTTTTTCGAACTCCTTCGTCTGTCTTTACTCACATTATTTGATGAACAGTAAGCTCAGTTGCCCAAACAACCTATGTTAGTATATCCACCGCAGTGATCCACGTAAATCAAATCTTAGTAAACCAAAGCAAATCTGCCCTCTGGTTAGTAAATCAAATACGGGTAAAAAGTCGTCAAATCAACGCAAATGTGAGGCTATATTTGATTTGTTAGATTTGTTTCGTCAGTAATATATAAGATTTTTGTTGTACATACCTCTCCGGTGCGTGTGGTGTGACTTTTGCTATAGAATCTCGGGTATAAATATAGGTGTAGATATAAGAGTATTAATGAAGAAAATGTTGTATTTTGACCGGGTAACGAGACATCGCGGTAATTTTTAGTATTATTAATATAGAATTTTGGTGCCTTTTTAGTGCCTCCTCCCCTCCCCTCTCCTCTTCCCTCTAATTTATTACCTCCCCTATTAACTAGATCGTTAATTACTCAATTAATTAAGTTAATTTTAATAGTAATACGTACTTCTACTAATCTACTATATTTTAATCTACTATATTTTAATCCAACTAATTAAACTCTGTTATTATCGCGCTAACCGACGCCAATATAACCCTACCATCCTTATTACTTAGTATAGTACTAGAGTCTCCCTAGTAGTCGTTTAGTGCGTCTATTGAACCCCGCTAACCTTTCGGGCGCCCTATTGTAAAATCGCTTAAAATACGGATCGCCGAATTAAACGTTATCGACCCCAATGATATTGTTCGTATATAGTAAGTAGAATAGTTATACTTCGAATACGAATATCGGAGGTATATTTTGTGGTCGTGGACGTACAATAAGAGGAGCGATAGATCGTAGATTAGTAAATATAGTACAAGGTTGTTACGATTGAAAGATAAAGACCTTTATAAGGTCGATTCGAAATAGTTCGCGTATAGTAAATATAGTAGATTATTCGATTTAAAGGTAACTTCGTTAGTATTTAACTATTTAGAGCAAGCTTATTATATATTCCTACTTAAGAAGAGGGTAATTTAAAAAGTATTTGAAGTGGATAGTAATAAGAGATAATAGGTTAGTAATATACGTATTTTATTTATTAAATTTTAATAGTCGATTTAAGTTGTCGTAAAGGCTACCGGCGATGGTATTAAAGACGCGCTCGTCGATTTCGTAGTTTTATTTAATATAGGGTTCGCTATCGTCGAAAACCTATAGTTCCGCAAGCTAGTTCAATTGCTAAACCTATCCGTTACTAATGCTATCTTTCCTAATAGCGGGATAATAATAGGGAAGTAGTTAGAGGATTACTTTAAGAAGGAGAAGGTTAAAGTAAAAGAGGAGTTTACTACGACGCCGTATAAGATCTATCTCTCTTTCGATTTTTAGACTTCGCCGAACGGGTATACGATTTTTACGGTTATCGCCTACTTCGCTAACGTAATTAGCGCTTCGAGAATTCGTTTATTAGTAATACCTTATGTCTAAGGTTATTACAATAGTAAAAATATTAGTTAATCCGATTAATCCTATATTAGAATAATTACTAATAATTAGATTTATTAATTACTATTATTATTAATATTATCGACGCGTACTAGATCCGCTGTAAATTAGGAGTATTTTCGTCCGATAATGCGCAATCGAATAATACTATAATTAAATACGTATTTAGTAATAGTAGCGACCCCGCTAGCGAAGTAAATTCGAAAGATTATTATATTCGTTACTTCGGCTATATTTTTAACGTTGCGGCGAAGGCCTTTTTTAAGGGGAATATACCTGGGTTAATTAATAAGGAGCTCGACCCTTCTATTTTAAATAACGAAAATAATAACGTTATAGATCGTTAAAAGAAGCGCAACGTATTCGGCAAATTCTATAATTTCGTCGTTTTTATTAGAAGATCCCCTTAGAAGCGCGTTAACTTCCGTAATTTTATAGTTGGCGAAGTAATTCCGGAGTAAGTTATAAAGTTTAGAGATCTTTATATCGATAATAATGAAAAGAATTTCAATTTCGTTTAGGATAATTTAATTCGTTAGAATTCTTAGTATAATATAATTGAGCGCGCTATTTATTTGCGACCGGTATTGGATTATTGGTATTTATTGAACGAGGATTCGTTAGACGAAAAAAAAATAATAAAATTATTTAATAATGATTAGGCTGTATTAATTGCCGTCGATTTTATACTCGTTAAGTTTAAAGAGTTTACGAAGCGGTTCGAAAATAAGTAACTTAACTTTAATAATATCCTCTTCGAGCTTAAGAAATTAATAGAGGAATTAAAAAAGTAGCGATCTATATATTATATTCGTTTTGAAGTCGAGCCCTTTATTAGTAATTCTAATATCCTACCCCGCTGCGTACTTTTCGTTGACTTTATTAATTCTTAAATTAATAAGGTCGTTAATTTTACCCTTCGGCGGTTATATCGAGCTTATTATATACTAATTCGATTTTATAGTTATAAAATTAATTTACTTCGTTTTAAAAAGCCCGTATAGAATTAACCCTTCCCTCGCCCAGTATAAGAAGAAATCCCTCGAATGGATTTTGGTTACGATAGTAAAGTCTTTATCCGTAATAATATCGATCTAGCGATAGCAAAGCTATAGAAGTATTAGGAGTTGTTAGAGGATTATTAACTTTATTAGTTCGCTATACTTCTATACCCTACTAAGCGGAAGCGAGCTTTCTATTTGTATTACGGTACGACGAAGGGAGCAGGCCTTTTTGAGACCTTTAAATAGATCTTTGTAAATTAATACTATAGTTTAAAAGATATCGGTCAATACTAGTCCCCGGTTTGAGATTATATAGAAAGAGAGGAGCGCCGTCGGGAGTATCTGCTTAAGGATAACTTCTTTAATTTATCGGGTGATGAGGAGGATTAATTAGTTAGTAAGGTTGAGGCCTATCTTACTATACGTATTATAGAAAAGGATTTGCCGCTAGAATAATTTATCGACCCAGTATTGTAGTAGTTAGAATCTAGGCAATAAGATAGGTTCCCAAAATTGGTACGTATAGCTATTAATATATTAATTATACCCGCGATATTTTTAGAGGCGGAGAGGGTATTTAGTAAGACGAAGTTCGTAATCGGTTAACGAAGGTATTATTTATTATATTCGATTATCGAGCGTATTGCTCTGTATAAGAACTAGTAGTAAATATGGTGGTTTCTAGTATTCCGGGGGTTTAATATATACCGGAAAATTAATTTTCCGGGTCAAATCTAATAAAGCAAATCAAATATCCATGTAAATAAAGCAAATCCGACTTTAAATTACGTAAATAAATCAAATCAGACCCTAGATTTGATTTGATTTGATTTATGTGGATCACTGATCCACCGTATCCTACACTTGAAATGGGTAGCTTGGTGCATCTCAGTTGCAACTGGCAACCTCTACATATGTCCGGTGTGAGTCGAATCGCGACAAGGAACCTCGAACCAAACTACGACTGAACAAAGAATTTCACTAGCATTCACACTCGACATCATTGTCTTGTTTAAGGCAATGAACAAAGACGTAAAGTCCTTTGGAAACGGGGTAGATCACAATGCATTGTTACTTCGGTACCTAATCGTTCAACAAAGGAAATCTGCTATTGGTGATCTAGGAACAATGCCCCTTCTTCACAAGCCTTGATTGCCCAAGACTGATAGAGAATCAAATTCAGGGTGAGGCCAGCCCAGACACTCTCACTTGGAGAGCTACTGCGGCTTCTTGATGCGGGTTCGGGGGTAGATCCGGGCCGAGGAGAAGAGGACTTGAACCCTCCCGCTTTTGTCCAGAAGAATGGCCGCATTGACACCGTCCGAAGTCTGGTCCGAGATAGTGCAGGCTGTTGGACCTCGAACAGCTTGAAACCGGAATGTCGGCAAGCATTCATCGTCATGAGGATCTTGCATCCGTGTATCAACAGTGGGCAGTGAATATACAACTATCCTGGTCACAAGTCTTGTGCTGTGTTATGATAAAGCCCAAAGAGGTAACAAGACATGGTCTTTTGAAGTTCGTATGCATGCCGCTTACTGATTTTTGTTGTATGGAAAGGCAGTTGACTTGCTTACTTAAAAGTCTCTATTTTTCTCTCTCTGGTTGAGATCTTAGTCATAGAGCCGGTCGATGTTACGAAGCGACAAGGACCTTGGTAAAAAGTCAACGGATCGTCAAGTAGGTATCTCCTGAAGGCTGCTTCAGCTTTTTGCTTGGTCCTACAAGGCTGATGGAAGTGATCAAAGTACCTAGGTAGATGTTTCCCAGGCAGGCCAGCAGTTCATATTACCTCCAGCTGATGTGAGAACAGATCATTAGAGGTAATCTATAGAGTCCTGGACTTACTAATGGCACTGGAGACCACGGGGGCTCCTGAACTCGTATGTAACATTCCTATTATGGCAGGAAGTCATCCAGGAGGTGATAGTACACCGTCAATGTCTGTAAAGCTTCTAACGTGCAAGGAAAAGGCAGGCCCTTTGAGTCAAGTATAAAGATCATACACTTCACTCTCGAGTCTTGACCGGGGCTATCTACCAGTTCAAACATCAACACCGATAACCAACTGAACCAATTCCACCCCAGTCACAATGCAGCTCATCACCATTCTCACAGCTCTGGCCGCCTTCCAGGCCACCGCCGCCCTCCCTCTTTTCAGCGATAATAATCACACACACATTCCTGGTGCTGGCAGCGTATCCAACGGAACCGATGAGACCGCTACCCGTGAACTCAATAGCGTGGCGGTTACACAGTACGGCGTTTTTCTCTGCGAGAACCGCAATTTTCTGGGGACTTGTACGCATGTGTCTAGTCCTGAGAAGATGTGCGGTAAGTTGGCATGGCTACACCATCCCAAATCCCAATCCCCATGATCAAAACCGGAATTTCCAGTTCGACTAACCACCTATCTAAGGTATTCACGAAATTTAGTCACCCTTGAGAAAGGAGTCTCCTCCGTCGCCCCTGACCAGGGAGTTCATTGCCGCTTCTACTAGTACGAAGTCTCACTTTCATACCTTTTGCTGTCCATCTGCGAGGACGTCGAAACCAAGCTGACATCTGCGTCTTACCTCTATCAGTGCCTCGACCTGTGTCGACAAGGAGCCGGGTCTCTGTGGCCACTTTGATCTCCCCTCCAAGAGCGGCAATCTCTGCAGCCAGGATCCGGAGAAGAAGATTCGCAGTTTCTGGTGCGGCCCGGCCTCTAGCTGGATCTAAGGCAGTCTCTAGAATGACGTAAGTATTGGAATTGCTGGGGTTGGAGTGCGGGTATGAAGATGAAGGGAGAGAAACTCGATGCAGACGTGGTCCAACACTAAAACCCTTCATCACGCTGGGTTGAAAGTGTTAGTGGATGCATAGATCAGCAACAGAATTGGTAAAACTCGGATGTCGTTCCAAACTCCTACTTACCTTAAGTAGCTGCTCATAAGCTGAACAATTTGCCAAGGGGTCCTATTGTAACATGCGACTACAGATACACTTCTGACCCTTATTCGTATAGGCATTGCGCTGTGAAAGTTGCTATATATCCCACACGGGGCGCCAGTTTGGGATTTTCATGGTATAAAAAAAAATGGGCGCACCGCACCCATGGGAATGTGGTCGTATCGCAGGTATGTGTCTTTCCGTCGCTTGCCCGGTTGTTCTTAGGTTTCTCGAGTCATTTGGTATACCCTTGTATTTGTGTACGGTGATCACTCGCCATACAGCTTAAACGAACGTTATTTCCTGATCAGAGCCAAATAGCCAACTCCAACCCTGGTCCATGAGATTTTTCACGTAACAATCCCCCATAAGAATCCAGGAATTACCAGTCGGATCTGGTGTGCATTTCCGGACAACAAACGGAGTCGAGAGTCCATGAATAACATAGATGGAATCCCCTTCGTGAACATAAGCAGGACCCACGCCCAGTGTGCCATCTTCTGTTTCAAAGAACGATCTGTTGCGGCAGAGGTCAAGAGCCATAAACGGAAATATGCCCACATTGCCTGTGGTATAACTCTCACCAAGGGTCAGGGTCCGAGAGTTAATTTCCTCACCAGACTTGTGTCTCTTCTTCCACTCCTCAAATATCTTGACCATTTGATTATTGTTCAGTCTTCGGCCTAGTCTGCTCGATAGCCCCCCCATGAAAATTGCTGATACAAATTCCTCCATCTTTTCATTGGTATAGCGCTCTGACAACGCAAAGATGTCTTGGGCAATTTTCTCATCGGTGTTGGAGAATACAGTCTGAAACACTTTTGAGATGCGGCTCATTGGACGGGCAGGGACCGTAAGTGTCCTAGAGGTCTCATCCACCCTGAATCCCAAGTCAAAAATGGCACAGGAGGATCCAGTTAAGGAAAACAAAGACTCTGTCCTATTTCTTATTCTCCAATCAGGGACCCAGGAAGGACAATACCAGCTGGAACCGCTCGAGTGAGGCAAATGGCTGGCCAAAAACGAGCCGAGGCCGGCGTAATGGAGGATTTCCAAGCCCCTCGGACCTGAAGTTTTTGATCGCTGATTCCACTGTAGGTAACCTTTAGCAAAACGGTAATAGAGATCCATCGCCGAAATGGTGTAGTCCGGTAGGAACCATGGATCCTGCCTGTCCTTTGGTCCGTATACGATGCCGTATACCATAGTCTGTGCAATGCCGTAGAGGGCAGTGAGTCGATCATGGTCGTTACCACAGTCCCACGCCTGAAACTTGTCTGCCAACCGGACATACGACAACCGATGAGTCCCCAGCGTCCGATCGAGCATATCACGTTTGACGTTCGTCAACCAAGAAATACGTTCGGTTAATGGCTTTGACAAAGATCCAACTATGTTCCGGGCGTTCCATTCATAGCTGCCCAGCGCCACGAAGAGCTCCCTGTCGGATATCGTTGCCGAACCGCAGCGAAGTTCGACCTCTCGCGCCAGCGCTATTTCCTGAACGATCCAGAGCCTCCTGAACCATGCACGACTAAGGAGCGCCACGCAGGCAAGCCCAGCACGGTTTCTCTCCTGTTCCAAAGGGTTCACGGGACGGCCCCTTTGATCCGTCGTACACTCCAGGTTCAACCTGTGACACAAGTCTTGGCCCAGCTTCGCTTTATCTGGGCCCCACGCGATGAAGTAGCGGAAAATATCCATAGCCTCGTTGCTATCAGTGTCGGCTGGACCCAACCATCCTATCACGAGTTTTGCCTGGCTGAAAATCTTCGACATCATCTGAACCTGAGAAGTCTTCTCAGAGTCATCTGTCTGGTTGATGCAGACCTGGTCGATCCATAATAACAACCCCCCAGCGTTTGCTTTGTCCGAAGCGAGTTCTTTAAGCGCGTCAAATAGTGTCTCGGTGATGGGCAAGCTGTACGAGTCGTTGAGAGTGATGGAGTGCGTGTACTCCGGAGGACCCCAAACGTACGAGAGAGCAGCGTAGTCGGGCTTTAGGTCCAGGTCAGCTCTGATCAGGCGACCATGAAGAACAACGGTCGAAAGCGAAGTGTCGATAGGGGAAAGCTCGAGTATGCGGATGCTGTCGGAATGCTCCAGCTGTGTCTCCGTGTATATTGAAGCCATCACTACTGATCAGAACTAGAACCTCGTCAGTGGGTGTTGCGGAGGAGAGTTGAAAGGACTATGCAAAGAGGCGTGAACTGGACGAACAAACAAGCAGCAATGTCGGGAAGTTGGTGGTTTAAAGTTTGTTGTTATCTGCCCAACCAAACGGTACACTCTAGCAATGACTCCAAAGGAATACATAAGGCTGAGGGGTCACTGCCATTAAGAGACGATGTGCCGGCCCGTTGGGCACCGATATGTCTCTGCATACAATGTAGGTGGAACAGTGCGGCTATGCTGTCTTGAAGCCCAAAAAACGTGCCTGTGAGGACTGAGGACGAACTGGTTGACCCGCTGGCACTGAACACCACGCTAACGCACTATCTTCATCAGCACACAAAATACTGGCGAAGCTGTTACCATCCCATCTAAGAGCTGTTCCCCGGAAACGGCAACTGCCTTCACTTCCCCACATGATGACGGAGGTGAGGCAGGTACGACAGGCCCGACGGGCAGGGTTTATGTCCCTAAAACCCCGCAAAGTTTTGCATCGTTCTCGACAACACAAATTGCCAAGCCAAATCGTATTTCATCTCAACTCAAATCAACTCAAATCAAATAAACCGAATCAAATAAAGATCAAAATACAAATCAGTTCCAAAATGTGGTTTTTGCCTGCCCGAACATCCCTCCGCCGGTCCGACCGCCAGATGCGCGCACGCGACTGCATCCGCAAAAGCAGGCGAGTCGTGACTTGAAACGTACAAATTTTTATCTCCCCGCCAATCGCTTTCCTGACCCGAATCAAAACATCACCGCCGCCGACAAGAAAAGTGTACGGACAACGCCATCATTATGGCCACCGACCTCGAAACCGACGACCGACGCGATAGGTCCTCCTCCCCAGATGAGCCATGGTATATCATTGAGCTTGAGTCGCGCTGCGGGGTCTGCACCGAGACCATCGAGCTAGACACCCCGGTCATTGTTTGTACAACTCCCTTTTCCTGCGCATTCCATCAGGTGGCCTTCTCTGACTAAAGTATAGTAATTGGGTGCCAGAATAGAATGGTATATCTGGGGCGCACTGCTACAATTGCTTTTCCCAAGACCTATCTTGAATTTTTGGATGTATGCCTCGACAAGAAAACAGAAGTAAATCTCTGTTACCTGTGCTCCCTGGGGCACATAGGGCGAGGATGCGCCGAGCACGGCACAGATCCCGACAGACTCTATGTGGCCACCGCGGTACATAAGGACTGTTTCGTGATTGTCAAACAGTCATGTCCGCTCGCTCCCCGCCTGGTGTGCGAACGGATCTGGGAACTGGCTGTGGCCAGAAGTCCGTGGCCATATGGTTTCCAACCACCAAAAGCCCTCTCGCTTAGAAGCCCATATCTTATAAGCCCACAAGCCGTCAACCAGGTTTCTTCAATCATCAATATTCCACAGCTTGTCAACTTTCCCTCGGAATTGGTCGAACGAATCCGATCGTATTCACCAGGAAATGCTCCGTTCTGGCGGGCTGTCGCCGCTCTGACAGTTGCATCTTCGCTGCCCGACCTTCCAATCTTTGCTGAGCAACGCGTGGAACTACGTCACATATTGCACTGGAAAAGAGGCGAAGAAATAGCGACAATAGGACCCAGAGGTCAACACGATGTTCTCCGTCTTACTTTCGACGTGGATGGAATTCGAGAGATTGAGCGGTTTTGCCAGCAACCGCAGTGCGAAGATTGGCAAAAGAACAATCGAAGATTCGCCTACGCTCTCTTGGACACGAAGCGCGACGAATTTTCGCGTAGATTTGTCTACTGCAGAAACGGCCTTTTGCGACTCCTCCTCGATGCCGACGATAAATATTACGACCATGATCATGATATGGATATACCCTTCCTACCACGCGTTTGGGACACGCCCACGCCTCCGGACTTGACCATGTCTAATGATTTGTTCCACCACGAGTTATTCGAGGTCTTCTCAACCGGGCATTATGTCAGTCTAGACTCTATCTCTGGCCTTACATTTGTTTATCGCGGCAAAGAGCTCGTGGCAATACACCCTCATCGCGGCGATGATGTTGAGATGGACTGTCCTAAAACCTCAGCTTCCGGCTCTTCCAGGGTGCAGGAAGCCTGCTTCTTCCTGCCTGTTACTAAGGAGGATACCATCCTCGGAATAGGTGTAGGGGATTATCAGAATGCGTTTGTGGTAGTGGTACGTTCCTACACCCCAGGTTCCCTCTTTTGCTGCCTTACCTTCTTCAGCTTCACTCGCCCACGTATTTCCGCACTAGCTCCTGGAGATGCCTGTTGTTTTCGCCACTCTCCCAGTTCTTATCGTGCTATCATTCAAATATCTGACATATCCATCCTGTTATAGGTCAAGAAACGTCTGTCTGGCGATACTGTCATTGGCCTGCCTTGCCTCGAACCGCCCGAGGATGACTTCAATTGGGAGGGCCCTGACGAGGATGAAGAAGACTTTTTTGATAAACGTGACTTCATGTGGGGCCAACGTGATCCGGTAGCCCTGGTCTACGGATTTTTGGGTAAGAGAAAGTATCTGGACCTGTTGGGAGGCTACCGGGGTACTCGTCCCGCGAAACCTAAATGGGAAGGTTGGCGAGGGACGATTCCTCATCTGTGGCCCAGCGGCCTGTTCAGCTTGGACGATGAGGAGGATCTCCGCTTCTACACTCGCGCTCCCCTCCGCGGAGTCGTCGCCGCCCAGATGTTTTTCTATCCTTCGCACCCGAAACGCCCCAAACGACGTGTCTGTTCGGGGATCATCTTTCACTACGACAACGGCGGCTCGCGGGTGGTCGGAGAAATTCGACTTAAGAACCGAGCTAAGCTTGCGGGCGAGATGATCATCAACCCCAAGCTCATTTGCTTGGAGTGTGATATACTCCCAGGATTTGACACGCCGAACATCCATTTCGTGACGGAGTCCGAGATCGAGAGTGAAGCACATCCTGCCGAAACTGGCTGGTCCTTTGACGATTGCCCCCGTTTTCCCGAATTGTCGATGACATGTCACCCTATGAGAGGCATAATCAACTGGTGGTTCACTGCACGTCAACGGAACAGCATTGAGATTCATGAATGGGCAGATGACGCCTCAGAGGAGTGATGTTGTTGGACTTCATATACGTGGTTTTTTCGTCATGACCATGGCCGGCACTGGGAAAGGGCAGTGGATAGCAAATGTATAACTACCAGTTTAATCAGTACGGATAGAGGATGTGTGTTTTATAATCATTATATAGCTCTGAACGATACGGTTTTTAAAATAAAAGCATGGAGAAGGAATACCCAGCCAACAACCATCGGTGATGTACGGTTTTTTAGCCAAATACAACATGCGATCTCCCTAGCCAGCACTTGCACTGTCCTGGACCTCAAGACGTGAGTAATAGGTTGCAATCCCAGTTCATGTATGTTGTACTCGCCTGCCCAAGGGACCTGCCATTCAGTGAAGCGAATTCTCATGCGAATTCACCCCTCAGCTCGTCATGCAATATAATATACCCACTGCCGTGGACCACTCTAACCACCCACTATAACTTCCCTGTAAGCCCGCTGTAACGAAAAGTCCATACATTGGATCGAAATTCACCGCTGCGTCGCTTCTAGACGGGAACTAATTCAAACACAACAACTTGCGAAGAAGATATCCATGTTGGTGTGGTAGTACTACAGACTATCGTTTTATACTATTACGAAGGGATCTACATGATAAAAGTCGTTGAGGGCTTCAAATCGCTTAGTGTCCAACGAGGGTTTTGGTGTTTGGTTGCGGGATTGTTCTCTCATCCGGCCTTCTCTGTGTGGTATATGCTAGGAGCCACAACGTCCAGGTTGTTGAACGTCTGCTGGCATGCAACCACAAGGTAGCAGAGGCAGCCATGACTAGGTACACCCTCTCTTCTCCAAGACTCGCAAAAAGAGTCAATCGACCGCTAGAACGAGAGGGATGGACGCCAAAAGAAAAATATCCAAAAAAAAAAAAAAAAAAAAAAAAAAAAAAAAAAAATCGAACCGGGACCTGCCTTTCAGTCTTACTGCCTCGCCCTACCATGCTTAAGCTCCGCCTAATCGTGCGTGTGCTACCGTTACACCACGGGACCATTTTCTCAGCTGGGGGTGTTGGAAACTAGGGAGGGGAAGGGGAGTTATAGACCTACCTTCTAGGAAGATGTGCAGGTGTGCAGGTGTGCAGGTGTGCTGCCTGAGGAAGGTACGCTTGGGGCTTCGAACGGGCTCAAAGGGGCAGGTGGCAGGTGGCAGGTCGCACCTTCCTTCCTGTGGCCTTCCGGACCGGCCTTCTTCCGGACCGTTGCTAAGGGGATCCTGAGGTCATCTCGACTGGAAAGTTGAGCGGTTGAAGCTCTGGTTCTATCTCCTGAACACGATCAAATCCAGACCATTAACGAAGGTGCAAGAATAAGTGATGTCGCCCTTGACTTTGATTTGACAAGGCACAGGCAGATGCTTATATGCTTCAGATTGGATAATGTGTCTCTATTCGCGTAAAAAGGAGTGGAAGTCGCTGCTAAGGTTCCAATACCACAAGACCTTCTACTGTGATTTGTATGTGACCAAGCATCCCATTTCCAACCATCGCCTCCCAACTACAAAACTTCTTCAGCCCTGATGCCTGAAAATAACCTCCCTCGCAATCTTGTACCAAATCGACAACTTCTTCTTCTTCTCCTTCTCCTTATTCTTCTCCCCAACCGCAGCCGCAGCCGCAGCCGCAGTCGCAGCCGCTGCCTCACCCTCCCGCTCCTCAAACCACCCCGTACCCATCAACACAAACGCCGCAACCAGCGTCCCCAGCGTAAACACCGTAAGGAACCACGCCCCCACCATATCCCCCGTCGTCACCTCCCTCAGCTGCGTAGGATCAACGCCTCCCTTCCTCGTCCCCGCGTGCGGATCGCCTTTACTCGTTCCGCCCGTCTCCCCCGTCAGCGGCGCACCTTTACCCGTCTTCCCATCCTCACCCCCATCTTCGTTAAAAGCCAGCAACGACGACAGCGCCGCCAAAACACTCATCTCCTGCCCAGCCCCCGTCAATCCATCATACCCGCCCGTCGTCCAGCGGAAGCCGCACGCTCGGCCGTTGTGGAGGGGACCGCGGCACGAGTTGACGGCTGCCGCCGTAGAGTTGCGTAGTACCTTCAAGATGGTGTCGCGCGTAAAGGGCGCGAGCTGCGCGGTGCTGGCCATCCAGCGGTGCGTGTACCCCTTGAAGGAGAGCATGTCGGTCTTGCAGATGATGACGGTGGGCGTCTCGCAGGAGAGCTCGATGATGGGGCCGATGCGGAAGAAGAAGGCGACTGTGCGGTCGAGGAGGGCTTGCACGCGGTGCTGCCAGAGAAGTTGTTCTTCGCCTTTTGTCTGTGCGGTCAGGAAGTCAGTGTTCTTGTTTTCTCTCGAGGAGAGATGGTCGGGTAGATAAAAAGGTAGCACTTACAAAGCTATACATAAACGCTGCGCCTTGCAAAAATATCGCCGCGTTATACGAGAACTGCGCCTTAAACACATCTGTACAGTTCACCCCCGTATGCGCCCCATCGTACACATCCCCATCCGCGGTCATCAGCCCGACCGCCATCATCCAATCCCACGTCTTCCTCGCGTGGTGCGCGTACGTTTCGTTTCCCGTGTACCTCGCCAGTCTGGCGCCGAGGTTGAAAAAAATACCTGAACAGCACTGCTCATTAGTAGAAGGTTGACAACGGTAGGACGCTCAAGTAAGATTTTGGTGTACTTACCGTTGCTAATCGAATTCTTATAATCATACCCAATATTCGACATCGGTATCTGCCACCTCAGTCCACCTCCACACGCATCATCATGTCTTCCAGGATCCGCCTGGGTGTGGAACACCGCCTGAGCGAGCTGCAACCACTGCGGTTTATCAGCCGGCGGATCAGGAAAGCCAACCTCCGCCGCGAGCATGGCAGATAGGCCCCAGAACCCTTGGTCGTCGTTGCCCATCGATATGGTGTAGTTCTCGGGCATGTAAGCGTTGAGCGGCGGGCCCGTGTGGAAGAGCATGGAGGAGGTGATCAGCTCGTTGTAGGTCGAGTCGCCCGTGTAGTGCCAGTAGTCCATGAGCGTGCCCCAGAGCGCTCCGGATTCCCACCAGTAGTAGTCGCCGGCGGGGGGAGGGCCGGGGAGGATGCCGGGTGTTTGGCCGGGTTCGGAGCCATGGTAGTAGGTTAGGAGGTCGGCGGCGACGAGGGAGGCGGCGCGTTTGATGGAGTCTGGGCACGACGGTAGCACGGGGTGGTGTTAGTAAATCTTTGATGTGGAAGAATATGGTATTTTTGGGTGAACAAGAGATTGGCGACTTGGGAGTAGTGTACCTGGAGAGTTCAGGTCAACTTGGAGAGCTGCCCGGGCCTGGCGGGCGACGATCAGAAGAGCTGTGATAGCTATAACACGCATTATCCCGGGTTCGGACACATGGGTAAATTGTATTGATGTTGACTCGAAACCTCAAGTTGTGAGTTTTTTCTTCTTGGATACGAGCAACCAGACAAGACGAGGCAACAGAGAAAGGGCCAGGAAGGAAAGTGCTGAAGCTTTCCATTCCAACGCGTGGTCCAAGTACCAACTCAGGGACACGCGGGGAAGACAGAAGGCCGGCATGTTGCTCGAGTCCTGTGTGCTTGCAACCAGGAATGCAACGCGGACTCTGGAGGGGCTGTTCATGCCCGTGATTTCGTGAAGCACCAGCTGTCATCGGACGACGGATGTCGATCTCGTTCGTCCCAGATCGGTGAAACCGCCAAATGTCCTAGCGCCACAACGGTCTCGAGCGCCTGTTTCTGTAAGGGGAGAAACGTGCACACCTGTGCATATTGAAGATGCGGTCATAGCGATATCCTAGTGGTGTCTCAAAATTTGGTGTACCCGAGATCTCAAGTTGGTGCGACTTTGCGCCGTTGACGCGTTCAATATAACTGGATCCTCCATGTTAGACACAGCTGTTGGCGTTGTGGTGAGGGCTGGTGAAAATAAGAAGAATGTCGACAATTCGCTCCTTGACGTTGAGGATGATGCGCGGGGATATCGGACGAACTGGCCACGGTCCGCCGTAACAGCACCGCATCCGGGCCCGTGTTCCTGGAATCTCTGTCGTCATGGCCGTATCGTACCTATTGTGAACTCTCCACAGTCAATAACAAATTCCATCTCTCAAAAATTCGGGAAATTCTCTGCTAGCCTTCAGTACCGAGCATGCGATGAATGGGGCTAGATTTGCCAAGCGGCTGGTCCGCAGTGTGGACTCTTGGACTCGATATGGATGATGCCAACAACTGTGGTACACTCGAGAGTCGGCATCATCTCATGTTGCACGCCGTACAAGAAATTGTACGATACTCTCGGGTATATGTGATCCCAGGTGCCTCCACAACCGTCCGTCAGTGAATCAGTGATATCCCTTGCGTCAGCTCCCTTCGTGAGACACTCTGATCCCGGAGATTTGTTGTACTTGGGTTGATTCTCCATTTGGGACACGAATCTTTTGGAGACCAAAGCATTTAGAAATGAGAGTGCTTTCCGTACATCGTGTAAACCTGCGGCTGTTCATCACAGTGAGAGCAACAAAAGGGTATCTTCTCTATCTTCAGATTTTGGGTGACCAACATGTTCAAAATGAGCCTGCTTCTATAACCAATTTTAACCAACCGATGCAACGCTTGAACATTTTCCAGCAAGTTGACAACTTAACCCCAAGTACCACCACCGCCACCACCACGTCCACCTCTCCTCTGCGCACTGAGACGCCAATCATCCGCGCCGGCATACTTGTTGTACAGCGGCTCGATCCGTTCGGCCTTCTTCCGCTTCGATAGCTTATCCGTCGGCGCCATCTTGAAGAATGTCGGTGCGGCCTCGACTAGCCACTTCGGCTCGATGCTTGTCGTGTAGTGCATGTACTCACGGGTGGTCAAGACCAAGGTATGATAAACGACCCACTCAGCTTGCTTGCCGAAGAGCGCCGAGCTGGGATGGAGATACACAGGCGTGCCTTCGATCAGCGTCTTGTAACCCTCTTGGGGGTCCTTGCGAGCCGCGTTGCGGAAGAAACCGGCGCAAAGGGCTTGCCGGACCTTGTTGGTGTCACGGCCGCAGCTGATGACGGGATGCCTGTGGCGATCCATGATCTTGACGATCTGATCACGCACATCTTTGGCGCGCCGCATGGAACGTGCCTGGATGAAGTTCTCGAAACACCAAGGGTTCGCATACCCATTGTTCTTCCAGGAGTTGTAGACATTAAGTAGGGTCAGATGATCTCCATGAGGATCGTGGAATTTGGCCTTCTTTTGGTCAGCCTGAGCTTGCTTCTCCTTGGGACGATAAAAGACATTGGGGAGGTTGAGCATGGCAACAATCGTCACCATCTCGTCGGAACAACCCTTCTCCACAGATGCAATAAGGACCTTAGCAAGGGCTGGCTCCATTGGGAAATCAGCCATCTTTCTTCCAAGACGCGTCAGAAGACCTTCGTCATCCAGCGCAGCGAGGGCGTAAAGCTCTTCTAAAGCCGTAAGCATAGTATTGACAGGTGGTGGATCCATGAAATCGAACCGGAGAAGGTCATTGATACCCATGGCCTTCAGCATAAGAATGGTGTTGGACAGATTCTGGCGCTGAATTTCGGGGATTGTGGTAGGCAACATTTCAGACTGGTAGGCGGCTTCTGTATACAGACGGAAGCACTTTCCTGGTCCAGTTCTACCGGCTCGACCGGCTCTCTGGTTGGCCTGAGCCTGCGAAATAGGAGTGACCACCAAGGAGTCCATGCCGAGCTTGGGGTCGTAGGCGTTCTGCTTGACGAAGCCTGGATCAATAACGTAGTAGATATGGTCGATCGTGATGGATGTCTCTGCGATGTTGGTGGCAATGACAACCTTTCGGCTGCCTGGCGGTGCTGGGTCGAAAATTCTACTCTGCATCTCACTAGGAAGGGCAGAGTAAACGGGCAGGATGAGAAGCTCAGGGACATTAGGACCCAAAGCTTTCATCCGTTCGTATAGAATTTCGCAAGCGGTGTCAATTTCTTCCTGTCCTGTCAGGAACAGAAGAATATCACCCATCGGCTCGCTGAGATGGATTTGCATGACTGTGGTGAGGGCGGCATCCAAGTAATCTGACTCCGGTTCCCGGGAGTAAAGAATCTCGACAGGGAATGTACGACCAGGGATGGTAAAGATAGGGCATTGGTTGAAATACTCGCTAAATTTGTCGGCATCCAAGGTGGCACTGGTGACGATAACCTTAAGGTCCTCCCTTCTCTTCATTGTCTTTTTCAACAAGGCGAAGAGCACATCGGTGGCGATGGTACGTTCGTGGGCCTCATCAAGCATGATGACCGAGTACCGCTTGAGATCGGGGTCGATCAAGATCTCTCTCTGAAGCATACCGTCGGTCATGTACTTGATCTTGGTTGCCGGGCTGGTGACGTCCTCGAATCTGATGGTATAACCGACTTCTTGGCCAAGCTGGCAACCGACTTCCTCGGAAACACGTTTCGCAACGGAGACGGCGGCGACACGGCGAGGCTGGGTACATCCAATCATCCCATTATTAGTAAACCCGGCTTCAGCCAGGTACTGAGTGAGCTGCGTGGTTTTTCCGGAGCCCGTCTCGCCGACCACAATCATGACCTGGTTCTCCCTCACGGCCTTGATCAGTTGTTCTCTGAAGGCAAAGACGGGGAGAGACTCTCGTTGCTCCTTGATGCTCATGTTGGTGCGCCTGCCTAGCGACACTTCCTTGGGTGCAACGGCCCTCTTCCACTCAGGAACAGCATCAGGAGCCGCTGGCGCCGCTTGAGCGCTTTTGCGCAAATCACTAGCAAACTTTCTGGTCTCCGGGTTGGCCATAGGATCTTGCCATTGGGAGGACAAGTCAACCTTTTTCTCCTCCGCTTTCTTAGCTTCAGTCTCCTGCTGCCGCAGCTCCTTCCGTTCCTTGGCGAGGTTGGTACCCGCCATGGCGGCACGGTTAAGCGACCCGTCAGGTGCCTTGACAACGCGGATGGGTGACAGTTCGAGAGACTGCTTGGTCTGTCCAGCAAGGAATGGAGGCTCCTCATCTCGAACCTCGATATCGACATCCTCCTCAAGCTCCATCTGTCCCTCGCCTTTGAGGGTTGCCTGGTAGTCCTCTTCAAGTTCTGGGTAATCGGAGGCCTTTGCAATGCCTGCCGCAATCATTTGACGAATCTCCCATCTTTCGGGAGACGTCATCCTCTTTTTGTGTTGCCTGGCATTTGCCGTCGCTTGGAATGCTCCCTTGTCTTCAAAGCCATTGGTGACAATATTCTTGGTATCGTATCCTCCTCCTCTTCCGCCTATTGCCTCCATATTCGCGCCCGAGCCAATCCTCAACTGTGGTGCGAGGTCCATGCCCGTCTCTTGGTCTACGTCCTTCATGGATAAGCCTACCCTGCCTCCTTCGAGCTTAATGACTTTGACTTTGACTTCCTGGCCCTTGGACAAGAGATCCGAAGGGTGGTTGACACGCTGACCGAAAGCGGATATGTGTACCAAGCCATCGACCTTGCCCTTGACGCCATGCAGGTTGACAAAGGCACCAAAGTCTTTGATTCCTGTAACATGTCCTTCATAGACCTTGTATAGAATCGGGGCATCGTCGACCTCGCGCGGTGGTGGCCGTCGGAAATCACCATCGTATTCATCGTCATATCGACCCTTCCGTCGGCCTCTTGGTGGCGAATGTGACCTGGACCTTGACCTCGATCTTGACCGGTATCGCTCCTTGCGCTTCCTCTTCCCGTAGTCGTCTGCGTAGTCATCGCGTTCGGGGGTACGGCTTCGTTTCCTTGGTCGTTCTTTCTCCGCTCTCTTGGGCTCGAGGCTTTCAAGTAATGCCAGGGTGTCGTCGATGACATCCACCTCCTTGTCCGGGATGGACAGACCCTTGAACACCTTTGTCTTTTCCTCGGCAGATTGGCCGTGCTTTTCGTTTTCATCGGGGCGAGATTGTCCGTGGTTTTGGCCCTTGAACTTTGGGTGTAAGGTCAGGACAAGTCGATCGATACTCTCGACCAAACTGGGCGGGAAATCGGCGCCGAGGGTGGCCAGCTTCTGTTTGAACTCGTCGAATGATCCGCATTCTACTCGTTGGGCGATGATAAACTCGGCAAGGGTCTTTTCGCTAACTCCCAGATGGTTCTGCAACTCGGACGTGACCTTGGACACGAGCGACAGAAGCTCGAGGCTCTCCAAGTCGTCCATCGCGGTGGCCGCCCGGTGGCTTCAGTAATGTGTTGCTTTTGTGTTTGGAAATCTCTAGAATTGTCCACGGTTTTCGAGGTGAAAAGAAGATGTCTCAACGCAGAAATTATCAGCTCCCAGTCGATGGGGAGAGTTTGTTGGGATGGCTGAGTTGTCGCAGGAGGTCCAGAAATTGGCACCTCGAGACGATGTTGGAGATACAGTGACAATTGTAGCACCCTGTAGCGGACGCGAAAGGCCAAAAAGTGCAGTGATGCGCGCGACTTGTCAAATGCCAGAGGCCAGCGACGTCGAGGCTCCACAATCCGCCAAGAAATAGAAACTGCCGGAGAATTGCCGTGACTATGCGTTTTGCGCAGGGAGCTGCTGCCACTTAAAATGATATCGTTCTATGAACGCACGACCCAACCATAGACATGGAAAGGGAACCTTGATGGCCACATAACCCTAACCCTTCTCATACTGCGCAGAATGAGTCCGAGACCACGCATCATGACCCACCGGCAGTCATTGAACTTGGTCGCATTTCAAAGAAGGGACAGGAATATCAGAATCCTAACTTTCTTATCGCCGGGTGCCTGCCTTGCCTTACGGAGGCTTATATATTCGACTGTAAATTTCCCTACTCTGCTAGATGCTAGATACCTATCATTTGTATAACTATACCCAAATTTCGTTTGTACCTCGCAACCTATTCTTTATAGCGCTATTCCGCTCTTACTTCTCTATCGCCGCTATAATTTCTATATTATTACTATAACGCTTCTACCTTGCTATACGTCCGTTAAACCCTATTATTATTTATTCTTAAGCTATTCCGGTCGCGTTTATTAATTATTCCCTATAGGCGTTAACTATACTGTTCCGATTTGCGGATTTTACTTTAAATGGTACTTTGTTAGGTAGTGCGAAAGCGATATAGGAGGAATATACAAATAACGAACTAGAATATATTAAGTACGTTATAAAAGAATTTTACGATTGTAAGTACGTAGACGTTGCGAGGATCCTAGATGGAAAAAAGGTATTTTATATTTAATTTATTTATATTTTATTTAATTAGGATGTTTTTTATACTATATTTTTATTTAGGAGTTAGTCCGCCTAATTATTTTTAAACCTTATTAGTAGAATTGCTAAATTAATTTTTAGGAGCCGCCTTTTAACTGCTATGAAAATTATATCGGCCTCGTATACTATTTCTTTACTATTAATATCGTCGAAGATTGTTCGAAGTATAGATAGTTTAGTAATATTAGTCTATACGAGTATTATATTATAAATAGTTCTGACGTCCTAAGCGGAATTTATTTCTATTATTATATAATTTACTAGGCTATATTATGCCCTATCTGTAAGAGTAAGTACTTATAATATAATGTTAAGACGTTATACTAATAATTTATAGAGAATGTACAATTTACGAAGATAAAGGATAGAAAGGTGAAATTTACGCCGGAGGTAGTTCGGGTTATTTTTACCTATATTTTGGAATAGATTAGATAAAGATATGCCGATAAATTGAGGATCCGTAGATGTAACGATATAGATTGGGCTTAGAACTATTATAACTATAGAATTATATTTCGGGTATTATAGCGTTGAGTTATTTTGGGTATTATAGCGTTGAGTTTCTTTTCTCTTTAATCTTATTTTATTACTACCGTCGACTAAACTGTATATTTCTTATACTTTTAAGTATAACGTTGTATTAATATAAATAAAATAATTATATTTATTATTTAAAACCCGGCTTTTAATTGTAGAAAAAAATAAGAATAAAATTATAATAAAATAAATAAATATAAATGCCTTTTTATAAATTAAAATAATAATAATTCTTCTATATTTTATTGTAATGTTTATATTATTAATAAAAAATAATTTTATATTCTTTTTGTAATAATATAGAGTTATTATATATATAGAATATATATATATATGAAATAATTGTATAAAATCGAGTAAAAATTATCGGTTTTAAATTTAAAATCCGTTTTCTAATACCTTTTAATTCAATTACTTTTTATTTTTCCTTTTTAAAAAAGGTAATAATCCGATTATAACGCTAACCCTATATAATAATCCGATGTATATATATATATATAACTATATAAAATCGGGTAAAAATCAACGAGTTTAAATTTAAGATCCGTTTTTAAATACCTTTTAAATTAACCGTCCTTTTTATTTTCTATATATATATATACGAATATTAATTATAAAGTTAACCTTATATAATAACCGTATATATTTATATATAATATAATAGTATAAAAAATCGGATAAAGATTAATAGTTTTAAATTTAAAATCCGTTTTTAAATTCCCTTTTATTTAAGCGCCTTCTTATTTTATTTATATATTTATATATCCGATTATTAATATTCTTCCCGTTTATTCTTATAAAAATAATAATTATAATTCTAATTTTAATTTATATTCTTTTTTCTTTTCTATATACTAATATACCCCCTTCGATTCTTACCCTTTTAAAGATCTTTATTAATAATCTTCTTTTTAAAATAAAAAATAGAAAAGCCATTTTCGATTTCTCTTCTACTTTAAAGGGTATAAAAAGTAAGGAATAATATATATAAATATTTTATATTATAAAAATCGTATAGAAATTAATAATTCTAAATTTTAAATTCCTTTTCAAATACCTTTTAATACAGCCGTCTTTTAAAGAAAATATTAGTCTTAATATATATTATATAATAATTATATATTTATAACGGATTTATAAGTTTATACTATACTATATTAATATAAGAATTATTATATAAGTAATATATATTATATATATATACTCTATATTTATAGTTAAATTTATTCGATTATATTCGAATTTATATTCGTAGTTAAAATACTACCCCTTTAAGTAATTAAATTATACTAAGCGGTCTAAAAGATTAGGAATTTCGATTGTAGTACGGATAGTACCCGGAAGTGAAAATTAAAGATAAAGGAAATCCTTTGTTCTTTAACCTTTTAAACCTTCCGACTTTGAAAACTGGTTTTTCAATTAGTTTTTAACCGTATTAAAGAAAATAGACCGTTTTCAGATTCTACGGAAGATAAGGAACTTAACGGTAAAATCGGTTTTCTAATTATATAATTATAAAATTTAAAAAGTCTATAAGAAGGGAAAGATTCTTCGTTAAAGAAGGATTTAAATAATTAAATATTACTTATTAATATTTCTATTAATTTACTACTTTTCTATATAAATTATATACTATTCTATTCGTTATTAAACGCTTTATATATATATACCTACTATATATTTATTAGACTACTAAATAACCCTTCTTTTTAACGTTAGAAAATTAAATTCTATTTTCCTCGTTATTTACCTTAAAAAATCGTTTGGTTTTATATTTAATATCTTTATTATAGTTACGGGAATTTGGGAATACGATTTTATAGAAAAGAATTATAAAAGGTAAGAAAAGTAGAATAATTAAATAAAATAGAATTTTTTAAAAAGAAATTCCGAAAATTAAAAGAGAAGAAAAAGAAAATAAATATATAATAAAATAATAAAAAAGGTAAGAAGTATAGGAAAAAAAAATATATTAAGAGGGAAAATTCGAAAAAATAATTCAAAGCCAATTAATATTCCTTATTACTAATTCTATTTATTTATTTATATATATATATTCTTTAAGACCTTTTAATCCTCCGCGTTAAAACGCCACTAATTACTACCTATTTTCCTTTTCCCTTCGTAATTCTATTCGGCCGAGTACGAATAATCTTATAGTCAAATACGTCCTACTATATAGAAGCTTAGTACGGCGGTAAATTATATTATTCTAACTACGAAATAGTTTAATCTACCGCAAAGGACCTTATTCCTTATATATACTTATAGTCTTCTACTTCTATATTAGAATCTCGTTCGCTCTAATTGTATTCCTTAGGCAGCTCTTCGTCTTCTTCCTCGAAAGGGTTAACCTCCTCGCCAAACGGATCTTAATCCTCGAACCCGGGTTCCTACTTAACTATACCTATTTCGCGGACCTAAGTAAATAAAGGCGGAGGCGTATTAGGGTCGGGCTTAATAACGCCCATTTTACGGGCCGGGGGATTAAACGTCGGAAATATATTAAAATCGGGCTTTATAACGCCTATTTTACGGGCCGGTAAATTAGATATCGGAGGTATATTAAGGTCGGGTTTAATAATGCCTATTTTGTAAGCTAGTAAATTAGATATCGGAAATATATTAGAATCGGGTTTAATAATACCTATCTAACGTTTTATAAATATTAAAGGGATAGAATAATTATCGTTATCGGATAGGAATAGGTCTTCGTTCAAATTAAAGGATAAATTACGCTCTAAAGTCGGTTTTATATTAGAAAATATAATTATAGAACGTTTTATAATTTAAATTATTGTAAGTAGAATTTAACGTACTTATTTCTTATACTTTAGGGGAGGCGCCTTTATTACCTTTTTATCGTCTAATTCTTTAATCCGCCTTTATTATACGAAATTAATCTTATATATTTTACTAAAATTATTTCGAACTATAATTTTATTAAAATTCTTCGGTATAACTTCTATAACGTCGTAGAGAGAGAGCGTATAATCTTTAGGAAAGATAATCTCGGTAAAGTATATAGGTTAGTTTTTACTAATAAAGTCGGTTTGAACTATAATTTTGAATATAGGGAATTAAATATAGAGATCGCGCCTTACTATAGGAAGATCGACTCTTTTATACTCTACGAGGTAGGATATAAATTTTATAGGGTTTAATAATATACGGTATTTTAGGATAGTGAAATTCTACGAAGAATAAATAAAATCGTTATTAATAAAGTAACGGATTTTAATCCTATCTTTCTAAATTGAAGAGAAGTCTACGAAAAACTACCGAACGTAAATTACTTTTATAATAAATATCTTTTTCGTCTAATTCTAATTTATAATCTACTTTCGTATCTTTATAATTACTACTATAAATTTAATTAAATTAAATAATTTCGGGCGAGGAAGGGTAAGATTAACCGATTTAAGGATTATAAGCGCTATAATTAAAATTCGAAATCGAAAAAGGCGAGCGGTTTAGGAATTAAATAATAATATTACTATAATTTGAATAATTAGAGCCGTAGTAATAATTATAGTAATTAACGAAGTTAGGGTTTTACTAGGGGATTCGTCGTTAAATAATTCAATATAGTTTAAAATTATATTATAATCGGGATAACAATTATCTCCCCTTACGATTAATATCTAGTAATTTAATTTATTAGGATTTAAATATTCTTATTAGTATATAGATACGAAGTTTGGATTTCGTAGTATAGCGAAGACGGTTAAGGCGATGGTATTAAAGAAAATTTCAAAAAACAAATCTAACTCCTTTATAAAAACTTATATCTACTTTTAGAAAAACAGGAATATATATAAAGAAAATAAAACTCGTACAAAACGATTTAATCGTATACAGAATATATATATAGCGTATTTTCTATTTATATAATTCGTAGTATTATATTATATAAAAGTATTAAACGTTTTATTCCTCGCCCGATTTAAATTCCGTATTTTCATCCTACCTATTAAAATCTATATTTACTTCGTTATCCGAATCCCCGAATATATCCCGAATTAATTAGAAATTAATTCCTTCCTCCTTTAATTTTTAAAATAGGTAAAGTAAACTACCTTTTAATTTATTAATTAATTTTAAAATAGATAATTCTTCCGTTACCTATTTCTTCCGGAGCCATTTGTGGAGAAATTTATATTCCGCTCTATAAGGATTTTATCTCTTATTCGGACGATTTAATTTAAATTCCTATATAATTTATTCGTAAACCGTATATATTTTAATTAGAAAATATTCTTCTAAATTAAAGTCGTTTATATTAATAATAGTTTTTAAAATATATTACCGCTCCTAATTTATATTAATATTATAATTTATAATTTCCTTCGGGTTAAGTATTTTGTAGAGAATTTAAGGTTTTTTTAAATAAATATATTATCTTCCCTTTTGGGTACGAATATAATATATATTCTAAAACTTAACGAATTTAAAAATATCCTTTTAAATATCTAG
Organism: Neurospora sp. CHS-2018a; assembly: GCA_009802275.1. Lineage (NCBI taxonomy): Eukaryota > Fungi > Ascomycota > Sordariomycetes > Sordariales > Sordariaceae > Neurospora > Neurospora sp. CHS-2018a. Next base: position 255,858 of record RAKG01000057.1, read on the forward strand.
TATAAAGGTATAGAGTAATACAATTTAATCGGGTATATTTATTATAGCCGTATCTTTATTTTTAATTAGGCGCTTAAAATATTCTTAAATTATTAAATTAAACTACTTTATAAATAATTAAATTTAATTTACTATCTAGTATAATATTTTAGAATTGCGAAGCTTAGTCTACTAACTTTTAATACGCTAATTATCAATACTCCTTAATATCGATTAAATATAATAAAGTAAAAACTTTATAGTAGTACCCTAAATAAGCTATTCGTTATTATCCTCTCCTATAATATATATCCGTCTAATATTCTTATTTTTAAAACGTTTAATAATTTCGATACAGTTTCGCGCAATTCGTTACGGTTTTAACCGATATTTCGCCTATAACCCTTTTAATAACTATTAATAAGCTTTTACAAGGAGAATTACTTCTTTTCCTATATCCGACCGTATTATTATCGGTAATTTCTTTATTTAACCGATAATTTCTACCTATTATTTGAAAATAGACCTCTATATTAATACTAATATTCTAATATAAATTTATAGGATAAAGCGAGAATACGCATCAATACTAGCGTATACTTCGATACTATATTTTTACAATTTATAGTAGCCGTCGATATACTATATATAATTCGGCCTAGGTATAATCTATCCGCCTTACTTCCTCTTAATAAAGTTTAACCGATTTTGAATATATTTAAAGTATAGTTCTTTAAATATTTTAAATAAGGGCGCGGCCGGAATATAAATACTAAAGCGTTATCGGTTATAATAGAAGAATTTCCGTTTACTTATATTTTATATAGTTTTTTCGCTATTATTATAGTCTAATAACCGTTAGAGTTCCCTTATAATTTAATAACGTTCTTCGATTTTATTTGGGTTAAATCGTTTGTAAAGACCGAAGTTAAGTCGAATTTTGCATAAACCGGTTTTCGTAACGGAAAACCCTTCTTTTTCGAGAATTTTAAATATTTATTACTTAATAAGTATAAGTTTGAAGAATAAGTCTTCTACTTTAACTTTTAATACTTCTATTAGTTGTATCCGTTTTTGGTTATTAGGTATACTATAATTGCGAAGGAAGTTATTAAGTATAATACGGTTAATTTCGATATAGTAATCTATAGATAGTTTTTAGAGGATTAAATATATTAGCGCCTTCTTTATATATATATCCTTAATCTAATCGAAGTGATCTTTAAGGTTTTAAAATATAATAGGTATAATAGAGATGGATGAAGAGAATAATAATAATAATATTGAAAATGAAATTGGAATTAGATATAGAGAAAGATAAGATAAAGATAGGATTAAGGTTGGAAGAAAAGGGAGAAAATAAGAAGGATATCGGAAGGAGGGAAATATAAATAATATTGGAATTGAGAAGGAAAAAAGAAGAAGGAAAAAATGAGAAAGGAAGAAAAATAATAAGGAAGAGAGGAGGAGGAATAGAAGACGAAAAAAAAATAAGAAAGAGAAATGGAATCTTTAAGTAGTTCTACCGGAGTTAGCTTTAATAATATATATATAAGTTTAAAAACGGATTTTARATTTGAAACCGTTAATTTATATTGGATTTTATATAATAATATTATAAATATATATATAAGATTATTTTATAAGGTTAGCGTTGCAATCGATATTATATATATATATATACGAAATTAAAAGGACGGTTAAATTAAAAGGATAAYTAAATTAAAAGGTATTTAGAAACGGATTTTAGATTTAAAACCGTTGATTTTTACTCGATTTTATACGATTATATTATATATATATATATAGGGTTATATATAGGGTGAGCGTTGCAATTAAATTTTTACCTTTTTTTAAAGTAAATATAAAAGTTAGTTAAATTAAAAGGTATTTAAAAACGGATTTTAGATTTGAAACCGTTGTTTTTTTAAATAATTTTATACAATTACTTTTTATATATATATATTAGTTATTATATAGGGTTAACGTTATAATTAATATAATATATATATATACGAAATTAAAAAGACGGCTAGATTAAAAGGTATTTAAAAACGGATTTAAGATTTGAAATCGTTGATTTTTACTAAATTTTATACAATAATATTATATACATATATATAAAGTTATTATATAAGGTTAGCGCTACAAACGATATTATATATATATATATATACGAAATTRAGAGGAYAGCTAAGTTAAAAGGTATTTAAAAACGGATTTTAGATTTGAAACTATTAATTCAAATTAATTTTATACAATTATTTTATATATATATATATATAGAGTATTATATAGGGTTAGCGTTGTAATTAATTATTTATATATATATATACGAAATTA